>CM062297.1:338470223-338777723 GCA_031216915.1 Pictodentalium vernedei | reverse complement strand
GAAACACTTATCAAGAAGAGGCATGGATATAGTAGACGAAGCGCGGGAGGAATTGGAACAACTCTCCTGTTAACATACACAGGAAATCACCAAACACCAGGAGTGACTATTTATTTATTATTTATTAATGTTTAACGACACTTTAACAGCCAGGTCACCTCGTGTCGGCGACATTTTACGGGTAGAGGAAGCCGGAGTACCCGGAGAGAACCACCTAGCAACGACGAGCAGCTGCCAGCTCCCCAACATCGTAACCCCGCACTGCAGCACAGGCAGGGTTAGATTGGTTGAAGACATGCGCACCATCGACGTGCAGTACTCCTTAGTACACGGCGTCATCGTGCCCCCGTGTGGACAATCGGGGTTAAGTGCCTTGCCCAAGGACACAACGCGGGGTGCGAATCGACGGTCAACCATCCAAGGACTAACCGGTCTCGACGTTGCTTGACTTCGGTGATCTGACGAGAACCAGTTACCGCAACGCCAAGACTCAACATCCATCTCTCTAAAAGGCTTATGGATGACTCCCAACTTTCAGAAACACATATTGGTAGATTTTTTCTTTTTTTTTTATTACCGTTATGGATAATATGCTGAGGCTGCTCCCAAACCGGCATCTGTTTGTTGGGGTTTTTTTTGTTGTTTGTTTTTTTTTCTAAAACAACCATCAAACTGCGGTTTCAGTATTAACATAAATATGCCCACGTTTCTATGTAAAACACAGAGCAGAATTCTTGTAGTTATGCACAATTCCTAGTCACCTTCCAGTTCGAGGTTCTCGGGGGTCTTACCCCTGAACTCTACTGCCAGTGTCCACCCTCAAACCAAATAAGATTACTGGCCATCGCTTCCGACTCTCGTGGATTCATAAGCAAATAAAGTTATTCGGGCCGCAAGGGATTTCAAATCCTTGTGCGCCTTCGGAGCGCTGAAACCTTTCATTCATTCGGCAGCTGAGACCCAATTCTCACAAGCTGAGAGGATGGTGAAGAGAAGCCACATCCAGTGCAATCCGGGAGAACCTGGGGATAATGTGGATATTCCCATTCCGACTGTGAATCGTGGCAGAACTGACCCTAGGAACATACTGGAAGTCATCCTCTACAGAGACGCTGAGAAGGACCATTATAAGATAGCTGTAAAGGCTGGAATTTTAAAAGGTATGTATTCCCGAAACCAACTGGCTCTGCCCACAAAGGTTGCTTTCTTTAGATGATGTAAGAGGGAGCGCTATGGCTCAGTCGTAGACTATTGGACTTCTATGCTAGAGGTCCCGAGTTCGATCCCCGTCCGGGACGACCCGCGTTGTGTCCTTAGGCAAGGCACTTTATCCCGGTTGCCGACGACCCGCGTTGTGTCCTTAGGCAAGGCACTTTATCCCGGTTTCCTACATGGGTGCATGATGACGCTGTGTACCAAGGCGTGCTGCACGTCGATGGTACACATATCTTCAACCGCTGTAACCCTGCTTGAACCAAGCTTGAACAGAGTTTGAATGTTGAGGAGCTGACAGTTGCTCGCCGATGCTCGGTGGTTCTCCCCGAGTGCTCCGGCTTCCTTCACCTGTGAAACTGTCGCGGTCACAATTAGCCATTGTGCAAAAGTATGTGACCTTAAACACCAATACATAAATACATACATAAATGATGTAAGCCAAGAGTAATCAGTTTTCTTAGGTCAGCAGTAGCTGTACAGTCTGATTCTGGAAGCCAGGGTTTCCTCAAATGTAACTGTAAGGGTCAGTGACCAAAGAACTGTCAAACCAACAGATGCAAGTGCTTTAAAGCTTAGCTGAAGTGTAAATCTTGTTGCCACAGCAGTTTGAACTGTAAGAACAAGTAAATATACTGTGGTGAATTATCAATTGTGATTGCTTTCCTGACTGACTATGAATTTGACATTTTCATAAACACTGATATGAATTAATATTTCTGATATAGTAGTAAACTATAATCACTTAATATTTTATAATATTGATAAGATTATGTCAGACGATTGCTTCTTTGAAACCGGGGAATCAGAATGAATTTATTGAACATGACATACCGCGAAAAACTTACAGTAAAGCAGGTTCTTCTAGTCAAGTGTCGTCTGCCTATTCAGGCAGACGACACTATACTTGAAGCACCTGCTCGGCGTTTAATTCTCCCCCACCCAAAGATAGCCGAACCGTCACAGCCAGATTACCTGCCGTATTACATCACAGGCAAGAAAACTCGACTCCCGCCTTCCAAAAGTTAGTGCATTGTAAAGACCATGTCATAAAGGAAATAAATGATTTACTTAAAGATCTATCTGCTCTTTATACTTATGACTTTGTGGTTTAATCAATTCATGTATTCACTGGGCTAACGTTTCTATTAATGCTGGTATTCATTGAAATGTTTAGTCAATTCTGGAATTCCCTAAGTGAAGCAGTCAATACGCGTATTGACTCATTTTTTCTAGTTATATAGGCGTATTGACTGGATTCACAGATTTACTGTAACATATCCAAATTCAATCCGCTTTTTGTTCGTCAGCTTACCAACTGACTGATCGAGTTTGGTATAACTGTGGGTAATTGTCGGCGGACGGGTGATTGGTTCTCACAGGAGGTCGGTGGATCCGTCGACATATGGTGTCGTCGCTGGGTTGATCTTTGCAGGACAGAATAGTATGAATACAGTTTTGGCCTGTGTGGGGTGACTTTGTGATGGCATTATGGCATTTTCGTTTCTTTGTCTGTTCTCTGGGTTGACCTTGTGGACTGGCAGAATTCCTGTTGAGGGCGTGCGACTTCTGATCCGAATAATTAGTCAAGACACCCGTTTAAATAATTATGCCATCGAGCATGGTACTGGTGTCATTTCAAGTCAGTGCGGTTCCAAATGGAAGAGCCCTACAACTATATATTCATTCAGAGAAATCTCAATCATTTTCCTCCTCGACAAGGCACCCATCATTCTTATACTTAAACGTATATCAAATATATTGGTTATATTGTTAGGCTTCCTTGAGGAAAAGAACAACTGTAACTTATCCGTACGAGTAATGAAATTAACGAGCGTGATCTGTTATCAGGAGACGACAAAAATAAGCCCGAATCTTGCTGTCGAATCCCGACACTCTAATTTTTTACTCATATTTATCTCGAAATATTGTTCAACTAAATCTGTGTGTATAACACTTTGTGTCACATACATACTTTTTCATATCTTACCTCCTACAAGTATCTGGGAATTTCATTGGTTCAAAAACTTCATATGCAGACTGCATATAAAACCATATACTGCCTGTCAACATCAATATACGCTGACAGCTATGGGTAATTTCCCCTTTGTTCAATGATTATTCAAAATGGCGGCAGCCGATAAACGCTTCAAGTTGAAAGATTGAGTGTTGGAAGCCCATATTGGTCTAAAGTGCAGGTTAGGCAACTTAAAAAGCTTCATATTCTGTGGATGTGTGTCATGTTCCCTTCGAAATGAAACTGTTTGGTATGTATGAATTTGCCTTGTTACGAGTTATGGGAGAGTGCTGTAGGCACTCTCCCATAAATTGTAACAAGGAAAAGACACGTGAACACATTGTTAGAATTCTCTCCTTTAATTTTGATCGCTGTTGTTATTAGTTCTGTGCATCGATGCAGCAGTCGGTAATATATATTTAGGCTTTTCCCTCTGGAAAAGACTATTGTTTTTCTACGGATTATTATTTTTTGGGTTTTTTTTTTTTTTTTTTTTTTTTTTCCACACATTTTGTCCGTACGATTCAGAAGCCATTTTCGAACCGATTTTCACGAAATTTTGCACACTCATAGAGGGGCACAAAATCTAAAAATGTACCGAAGCGGAATTTTCGATTTAATCCTTATTTCGTCAGAATTGGCAAAAAACTGCCAAGATTGGGGTTTATCGGCACTTTCTCGAAACACGTCTTGTAGATTTTTTTTATACATTCGTCATTGCTAGCCCTGTCTGTCACACGCCCTTTGCTCCACATGACATATCTGGCGATGCATATGGTAACCCTCCACAGGCTGCCAAACTTCGAAATTTTGATGAAATAGGCCAGTTTCAGGCCCTCACTGCACCCAAACAATACAGGAGAGATAAACATAACTTTCTTTATTGTGAGTGGAATTCACCGAGGATCATTTTTGTCAGTAATAAGGGTGTTCAAAAAACCAAGCGTTAACCCGTTTTGGGCTGGTTAAACAGCAATACCCCCATAAAACTCAAAAATTCGTATTTTCCGTGGATTTCTCAAAATGAGTCTTGTAGATTTTCAAGAAAAATTTGTCACTCCCAGGCCTTGGTGTGACAATAGAAGTTGCATGGACCAAATACTGCGGTGAGCATTTGTTAACCCTCCACGGGCTGCTAAAAGTCAAAATTGTGATAAAATGGGATGTTTTTGGACGCCAACAGCACCCACTTGGTGTACCACCGAGAAAGGTTCCTTCTTTTATCGGACGCAAAATTGATGGGGAAACATTTTTGATAGTGGTAAGGGTATTCAAAAGTCGAAGTCTTAACCCATTTTGGACTGGTTAAAGAGAGATACCCCTTAAAAGCTTAAAATTCCCATTTTCTGTGGATTTCTCTAAAAGCAACTTGTAGGTTTTCAGGAAAAATTGACTATTCACAGGTCTTTGTGTGACATTACAAGTTGCATAGACAAAATATTCCGGTGAGCATTTATTAACCCTCTACAGGCTGCTAAGCATCGTAATTTTGTTGAAATAGGCTGTTTTCAGACGCGCACAGCCCCCAATGCATACCAGAGAGATAAACATAATCTACTTTGTTGGAAGTGGAATTCACCGAGGACCAAATTTGTTAGTAATAAGGATATTCAAAAAACCAAGCATTAACCCCTTTTGGGATGGTTAATAGCAATACCCATCAAAAGCTTAAAAAATCATGTTTTCCATGAATTTCTTTACAAACGTCTCGTAGGGTTTCAAGAGAAAATGGCCGTTGATAGGTCTTAGAGTCACATTACCACTTGCATGGATAAAATATTCAGATAAGCATTTATTAACCCTCCATGAGCTGCTAAATGTCAAAATTTCGAAAAAGATAGTATATTTTTGGACACCAACAAAATCAAATGGGAATACTGCAGAGAAACATAACTTCTTTTACCGGACGCAAAACTGATAGGGACAATTTTTAGTAAGTAGTAAGGGTATTCAAAAATTGAGGTCTTAGCCCATTTTCGCCCGGTTAAGGAGATGTACCCCTTAAAAGCTTAAAATTCCCATTTCCTGTGGATTTCTCCAAAAAATCTAGAAAGT
The DNA here is from genome assembly GCA_031216915.1 of Pictodentalium vernedei. Taxonomy (NCBI): domain Eukaryota; kingdom Metazoa; phylum Mollusca; class Scaphopoda; order Dentaliida; family Dentaliidae; genus Pictodentalium; species Pictodentalium vernedei. The sequence continues at coordinate 338,772,439 of CM062297.1, read as the reverse complement.
ATTCAAGAGAAATTGACCATTTGCAGGTCTTGGAGTGACATTACAAGTTGCATGAACAAAAGATTCCGGTAAGCGTTTGTTAACCCTCCAGACAGAGCAAATTTTGAGAAAATGGGCTGTACTTGGCCACCCATTACACCCAATGTGTACCGGTGAGATGAACATAACCACCTTCATTGGAAGTGGGATTCACTGTGGATCATTTTTGTAAGTAATGAAGGTATTCATAAAAACCAAGCATTAACCCGTTTAGAGCTGGTTACAGGGTGATATACCCCTCAAAAGGTTAAAAATTCATGTTATCCGAGGATTTCTCTAAAAACATCACATAGATTTTCAAGAAAAAATGGCCATTCTCAGATCTTAGTGTGAATTACAAGTTGCATGTACAAAATATTCCAGTAAGCATTTGTTAACCCTAAGCTGGTTCTCAAACATCAATATGTTGAAAAAAGTGGGCTGTGTTTGCACACCCGCAGCACCCAAAGTTAAGAGGAGAAATCAACATAAGTGGAAGTAGAATTCACTGAGAATTATTTTTATAAGTAATAAGGGTATTAAAAAAAAACAACCCTTAACCCGTTTTGGGCTGGATAAACAATTATACCCATCAACAGCTTAAAATTCATGTTCTCCCTGGATTTCTCTGAAAACATCTCGTAGATTTTTAAGTAAAAATGGCCATTCATAGTTTTTGGTGTGAAATTACAAGTTGCATGAATAAATATTCCTGTTAGCACTTGTTAACACTTAAGAAGCTGCCAGACATCAACATTTTGGATAATTTGAGATAAAACGGACCATTTTCAAATAGATACAGTACTCAGTGGGTAGGTGTCAAAGAAGCATAACTCCTTTTGTCGGTCATTAACTTATTGGACGACGATCTTGATATTAACCCTCTCCACCGTTAATGATGGTTTTTACCTAAACAATTTTTTTTATCAACCTGAGTCATTTGAGACTTCTGTACTTACCTTTTTCATGACATCAATGAAGGAACTTCAGTGAGACAGTCAAAAGCAATTCATCATACACTGTGGGGTCATGACAAATCATGCAATCTCATCGGGAAAAGCCATGATTCTCCAGAATCATAAAGTCTAGTCGTTACACAGTTTGTTGTTGGCCTAATATGGTATATATGGTGTCAGTTAATTCCACATTGGACTCGAGCTTCGCTTTCGTCCAATATGAAATTAACTGACACCATATATATCATATTAGTCCACCAGCAAACTGTGTAATTAATAATATAAATAAAATAAGTTTAGATCAAAGCCTGCTCTTGGAGAAGACGAGGAGTTTGAGCTCTCAGAGCCTGGATATATGCCCAAAAGACAGTATTTTTCCATCACTTGTAGAAACGGTTTCTAACATTGTTTTTTTGAAAAGCGGTATGTAAACACGCGTCAACGGGTTTTTAATTGATTATTTTTATATCTCTAATTAACATGTATGACGATTCACATTCCATCATTGATTTCATTCACACTTCTGACTTCAGAGCGTGAGCATCTCGACTGACATGGAAATACCAGCTAGACTAGAGAACGCCATATCAGCTCTGGGCGTCTCTTGCCCTATCTCCTGGACTATCCAGGAAAAAGGCAAGAGCGTCCAACTGACCTGGGATTTCATCATTGAAGAAAACAATACACCACCCTCTTCGGGGAGAGGTAGTACCTTTGGCGAGAGGATCCCCTCTCCCACTAGTCATCACCCGAAGGGGCACGGAGGCCCTGAAAAGAGACAGAACAAGAAAAAGAAGAAGAGCCCATCGACCAAGCGCAGGGACAACCGGTCTAGTCCCACTAGTACACCCAACCAACTGCCAGCTCCTGAGCCGGTACTTTTGGATGAGGAACGTCTGGTGGAGACTGAGGAAGAACCGGATGTTGCATTTTCACCACCTCCCACCCCTCACTCCCCACTTCCTTCTCTACCGGACAGCCCGGGTGTGTCAATCTCATCAATACAGCCACCTAAGTCTGCAGTCACCGCCGAAGAAATAAGGAGAGTAATAGAGATGGGAAAACGAGCAGTTGAAATGGGAAACAGAATCGCCTCCGAAACCCACGAGTTCAGGGAAAAATCCAAGGCAAATTCCAAAAAGGAATTAGACGCAATCCAGTCACTAAACTCAACATCGTCGACTTCCACATCACAATCTCAACCACCTCCAAACAAAAAGAGCCGGAAGAAGCCCAGACGGAGTTAAGCCACCTCCTCCTTCCTTTTCCTCCTCTACCGCGCCTTGACATCCTACAACAACAACAAACAGCTAACGAGGGTCGAAAGGGGCGTGTCCCCCATATCGTCCCTGCGCGCCTTTGGCGCGCGAAACCATTCCTTTCAATGTATGACGAGGGGTGCTGGAACTTGATCTCGCTAATTAGATAACCTTGTGAGACAATTAATTCCAAACTATGTTATTATGCTTTTGATTCATACAGTTTAATTATCCTGAGTCTCTGACCCGTGGTATCTGCGGTTGTGTCCTTGAACAAAACACATAATCACGATTGCACATATGGGATCATTTTGGCTCCGTGGACTAAATTACACAAAACATCAAGGGTACACTTGCGTTCTGTCAATGTTAACCCTACTTGTTCAGGATCTGTAAGTTTGAGAGTTCAACAGTTACTCGTCGCTGATGTGCGGTTCTCTCTGGGTACTCTAACTGCCCCGTCTGTAAAACTGTTTTAAGTGCCGTTAAACAACAACGAACACACTAACACTGGAATGAGCAGCAAATCTCCAAGACAAAAATGTAGGCCAAGAGACTCAATATGACTATTTTACAATTCTAATACACATAATTGCGCAGAAATAAAGATTTGTCGATGAAGTGCTCACATCGATTGAAAGGTTGGATTTTTTAATTTTGTTGATGTTGCGAATCTACATTGCACTAAGCGTGCAATCAGTTTTACTGGATTCATGTAGGCCTCTATCATGCTTATAGTGATGTTTCCGATAATTATTTAATAATTTAGTGCAACAACCATAACTGCCACTGGTCTAGTTTACATATTTGTTGTGAAATAAATAAATAAATAAATAAATAAATAAATAAATAAATAAATAAATAAATAAATAAATAAATAAATTTTAAAGAAAGTTGGGGCTATAACTTCAAAATAGTCTGTTTATAGTGAGATCGGTTAAAGGTTAATGTTTCATAATTTGTTCATCAAACAGTAACAATGTTAGTTACCCAAGGACAATTGCACCCCAGGTGCCAAATTCTAACTGCGTATTCTTGACAAGGTGAGCAAACTATCAACTCTGCGACATTTACACACCTGTCGATATTGATAGCCAAGCAATTATCGAAGACAACAAACACTAATGAACCTGCCGTCTTTGTTAGAAAACTTGCAAATTAATTGTCACTCGAGTATAATTAATCAAAATCCAAGACGACCAATCAGAGAACAAGGTGCAAATTAATCTGTACTAATGATGACTAGGTGATTGACTATAAAACTCATGATGAATGTGCAGAAATAAGCAGATTGCTGGTCTTATCTACACACTGACAATTTGTTTATTGCTTTACCGGGCGAGATATTCAACAAAATCGATTAATTCCGCCGTGAAAATTCTACAGGTTAGTGTTTTGCTTTTTCATTAAACCCGTTGGAACAATTATTGGAACGGTGTGGATTTGACGCTGTAAGTGTAACACAGACACACGTATTGTCAAACAAATGTCCTTACAGTTGGTGAAATAATTCCACCTTCGGCTGCTCGGTATAATCCTTCTACTTGAACCATCTTCCAACTCGAAGGCTAACTTTCCGGTTAGATGATGGGTGAGGTACAAAAAATAGACCGAGCCATCACCAGATCGCGGCAGACCGACCAGAAAGAAAGAAAGACTTACAATATATGGCGTCAGGTGAAATATATTTGCTGGTGCTACCGGCCCCCATCCCAAAAATAATATCGCTGAGTGAATTATATTTAAAATAGAGTTGTCGATAATTTTGGTTCTTCAAAATGTAATTGGGGCAGCATCTGTTGGCCCTTTTCTGTTGTTTCATCATACAGGTACCACCGACTAAGCATTGATTTATTAAATGATTCTAAAAAGATCGCAATAAACTAAATAAAGCTTCAGTCATATGGCAAGAAAACGAGGCAGAACATGAACAAATCTTTTTGATAACATACAGTTTTGCAGTGACATTAGGGATGATCTATTGGAAAAAAGGAAAAGAACTAAATTCGGATTTCGATCTCTATGATGCACATAGGGTTTAATCCCGGGAACGTGTTTTATAAATTGAAGAACTGCCCCATATAACATTGTAAGATTTCGTCAGCCCCTCTACGCCTGAACCTTTTAACAATCCTGCTCCCGAAGAACCTCTCTCAGCGAATTACTATAGCTCTCATCAATCAGTTCCGGAGGACTCCTCACTTCAACAGCAAGATCTTTACACGCTTCATGTTCAAACTCTTCTTTATTTTCAGAATAACTAGTATCACTCATTATTCACAACCTCCTTCAACATCAACTCCTTCTTCTCTGACGTTACCAGCAGAGGAGACTGGTGACGGCAGTGAAGAGGGAGCTGAAGCCGAGGAGGTACAGGTGATAAAACTAGCGATCCTAAAAATGAAGGCGATTTAGAAGCGGGTTTGGGTTTTCACACTTCTCTTAGGATAAAAAATGGAGATGACAGATAACGGCAAATGAAATATATTCATTGTCACGAAAATACAGGTGTCTTGTTACTCTCGTAAATTTACTTGATATTATCCGGGATATTTCCCGATTCCCGGTTCTGAGTGTAATTTCATTCCCGACCTCGTTACTATAGAAAACCTGGAATATATTAAATCCCAGGTGGAACTCAAACATCCTGTGTTTATTATGAACAATGTTCAATTACAACCGGGCCTAGCTTCTCCTGTTTATATAATGTATAACAGACGGACAACAATAAAGCTCCAAGCATGTAAATAGGATAGTGTCTTTATGGTGACATCCCGTTTGTCCCACTTTCTTAATTTAAACAGGGAAATACAGTGGGATAATGGGAAAATTGTTAATTAATTCTCTGTCGGCTTGATCAAAGATTATTACTTGTAGTTCATTTCATTTCAGTAACTCAGGTTACTGAATAAATTGACTTAATTATTTGACTAAATTTCGAAATAAACAAATTTAACGGACATTACACAATATTTGGACTGCAAATTGTATATCTAATCAATAATTAAATCAATTTTACCAAAAAAATACAAAAAGACGCAGATTATTTTCAAATCGTCCCCTGTGTGCATCATGGTACCATCTGCAATGCCTTAGCATCTCAGATGGCACCTTGATGCACGCAAGGGACGAAATATACATGTAGATATAATTCAGTAAATATTTCTCTTCTTTATCCTTTCCACCGAGGAATTCCATCTGCTTCAAAATGAATCTGAAGAAACCACACCGTAACGGCTATGTGGGAGCAGTCCTATGTGGCGTGTTTGTTAATGTCACATTATAAGTCATGGGGCTTTCAGTGGGCGGATATGGCGTGATATAAGGCGAAGTGAGACCAATATTAGGCGAAGCCGAAGACCGAGCCTAATATTGATCTTGCTGAGCCTTATATCACACCATATCCGCCCACTGAAAGCCCAATGACGTATTTATTATGCCAGTCCTTTGAAAGAGACACATCCATAAGTGTACTCAGATTCCTAGCGCAAATGTTCTGTTATCACTATCCTGGAATTTCCCGATTTTACGTCATGTGAAGGTCACGCTAGTAGCAGGAGCTGACACAACGGAGTTTTCTTCTCAATAAACAGGAATTTATATTAACAATCCACAACTTTAATTCAGTGTTAAGTACTGGAAAAATAAAACAACTGGATCAAATGGATTAACAATTCTTTCAAGAAGGTAAGTCGGAACTGTTTCATTCATTATTTGTTGTTAATGGTGATATTAATGTTTCTATACAAGTCGTTTTAGTGGTTTATTTATTGTATTTATTTACATTTGTTTATTAAAATTTCTCAAAGACTGGAAGAAACGTATTATAATTGTGCGTTTTTCAACAGACACACAGGCAAAATTATTTGTTGTTCGTTGAACACGAGAAATTAGTAAAAACATCGAAGCGAGCGTTGGATGTCAAAAACAAAATGTCGGAATTGACCGTGTATAAGCTCTATATACGGTCAGCTCGATGATACACAGTCTCATATACGGTCACTAGATACTGAAGCTGATTGGTCAATAATAATTACCGGCATAATAATATTTATTAGATAGTTGCATGAGAATCACGTTACAGTGAAAAAGGGAAGACCTATAGTGTAATAAGTACACGTGTTTACTACCATTTATAATCTAAAATGCAAACAATATGATAAATATACTTATACTACCTAATTGAATCACGAAACCCAGATGATAAAACGAAATGCAGATGTCAAACGTGAGTCAGGTCCAAATTATGAAAGCAGTTATAGCGTGTTGTCTTCACCAAAGTGGCAGAGAAATCAGTAGGAGTTAACTTCAAAAAGTGGGACAAACGGAAAAAAACGCCCATATGACTGTATTGACTATTAATGTAGTCGATCGATGTATGGAGTGTGGATGGGATTGGGGATTAGTGCTTACACGGGATATGTGTGTGTGTGATGGTAATTCAGATAGAGAGAGAGAAAGATATAACTTCGTCAATTTGCCGTCATGTTCGGAAGATTACTTCCTTTTAAGCGGCTTACATTTTTGACTAATTCTTATTACGTTACGTTAAGTGCCGTACCAATGTGTATCGCGTCATGGGAACGTAAAATGTAGCGTTACGCTTATCCTAATTGTTAAATGGGAATTGTAAAATTGATCGAGATACGCGTACGTCGTACAGATCGATTTATTATTTGGCAAGTGGCCGCCTAGCTCCTAATCACGAACCCATCTATAAAATCGCCGATTCATATCTTCCTTGGGTGGCAACAAGTAAAGATATGTTCCGCATTTCACGTTGTTCGACGTATTTATGTGTAAATTATGGACAAATAAATACCGTATCATATCTTCTTTGGGTGGAAACAAGTGAAGGTATATTCCGCGTTATTACGCACAAAATTTGTTCTCAGCCTTAGAATTAGGGGCATTCAATCATTTATCTCAACCTCGCCCTGGTCATAGAGGCAGAAGCAATATTCACACATTCAACCATTCCTTGACCCAAATTGTTCAAACGAGTTGTTCCCCATATTCAAGTGTATTGCTTGTAAAATCACCGTACCATATCTCCTTTGGTTGGTAAAGATATGTTCCCGTTCCATGTTGTTCCCCGTATCAGAGTCTATTACGCGCAGAATAACCGTATCATATCTTCCTTGGGTGGCAACAAGTAAAGATATGTTCCGCGTTTCACTTTGCTTTTTGTATTCAAGTGTAAATTATGCAAAAAATACCGTATAATATCTTCCTTGGGTGGCAACAAGTAAAGATATGTCTCGCGTTATTACGCAAAAAGCAAATATTAATTACACACTATTGCTAAAACCTCTCCCTGGTAACAGAGGCAGAGGCAAGAAAGTTCGTCTACCGCATTCACACATCCAACCCCTCATTGGCCCGAATCATTCCATCATTTAAAAGCGCGCCTCCATATCTCCGCCCCAATACCCAATCCGCATCAATCAGGCATCAGTACCGCTGATGAGAAATATAATCTTTTTATACCTTCCTTGCGCAATAATACCCCCCCCCCCCCCCGCCCGATCCTTCCAGGGTATGTAGATGTCTTGTCCGTACCCACTACTGCAGCATATATATGCCCTACACCACTGATCTAAGTGCAGCCCCTGCTATAATATCTACACTGACAATTGTAGGCTAGGGTTCTATGCATCCCCATCCACCCCCCTCCCCCACATACGCATGATATACGCACGGACATATACACAATGGTCATAATCTCGCAACATATACACGCTATGTTCAACACCAATGCGCTTTTAGGTGTAATTGCTCCATACAGTAATTAAATCCCCCCACCCCCCCCCCCCCCCCCCACCACATTCAGCAAGTTTATAAATGAGAATATTTGGAATCATTCTTGTCTACTGAGCCCATTTGGTTCTAGTGTTTGAAGTTTGTTAATCCAAAATGCCTCAAGATCCCTTCTGTAAGCTGTATTTTGTTGATTAATTTGTTCAATCCCAATAATCTTAAAATTGTTTATACTATGGTTTTTGGTAAGGAAATGATTTGGTATCGGTTCATTCATAACCTCAAGTTTTATTCTACTCAGATGGTTTTGCATTCTCTCATACAATTTTGTCCCCGTCTCTCCCACGTACTCAACTTCATTGCATTTGTCGCAGAGAATCCTATATATCACATTCCCGGACATGCAGGTGATTTTTTGCTTATATAATAGGCCGTTCCATTCTTGTCTGCGAATTGTTTTGTTTGGAGCATAAATACACAGATTGCACAATTTCTCTCGCATCTATCAGATCTCGTCCCTTGATTATTGAACATTTTATTATGCTTGCTATGGACTATAATATCCCCCAAATTTTTCAGTCTTTTGTACGAAATCAGGGGGGGGGGGTCGAATGCCAACTTCATGCGTTTTGAGAGGTGTAATATGGGCATCCGCTCCCGCGTTATTTCCCTGATGTCGGGGAGGCGCCGCGAGTAGGTGACCACAAACGGGACTCTTTCGCCGGTTGATTTGTTGGATCGTTTTTCAAGTAACTGTTTCCGCTCGATTTGGTCGACCTTTTTTAGTTGTTCGCTTACAAACTTTTCGTCGTAACCTCTGGCACAGAGGTGTTGTTTTATATCATTTTGTGGCATTCATATTCAGCATTATCGGAACATATTCTTTTTACGCTTGAAGCTATTCCATATGGTATCGCTCTTTTAGTGTTGATTGGGTGATCTGACTTTATGTGCAGGTACTGATGCGTGTCCGTTGGTTTTGAGAAATCCGTCTTCAATTTTGACTATCGTGTCTAAGAATTATATCCTATTTTCAGACCACCTTAAATCAACCTGTATTCTTGGGTGTATCGTATTTGCCAAAGATTGATATTGTTTCAGAGACTCCAACCCATGCGTCCATACGAACGTACCATATATATATATATATATATATATATATATACAGGATGAAAGATTCTGACGCCGATGGGGATCGAACCACTGCCTTGATGAGAGTACACTTCTGCGGCACCAATCGCCTAGCGAAACTGGACCAGCGCCATAGACCACTCGACTACCGACAAGCCCCAAAAAGGCATGCTAGCAGATCGAGCGTCCATGGAACTGGCACAGTCCACACGAAGTTACTCGGTATCACCCAGAATTAGTTCTTCCAATGAATTATACCTTGTAATGCAGATGAAATCAATGAGAATCAATCAAGGCCATGAACTGGTGCAAAGTGTGGGCGGCTGAATGTGGAAGGGGTGGAGAGGGGTTATATGTGCGAATGATTACAGCATGTACGCGTTCACGTTTAAATATTATAAATAGAATCTTATGTTATTTTAATATGTCTTATAAGCAAGCCTTCATGGTTGTATTTCATGCTACGTTTTATGTTGCCTTGACTTTAGGTATTATTTGTTGAGACGCATTGGAATTTGACACTGTAATAAAATATTATACTACAGTACAGCCGCCGTGGTCTGGCCAATTTTCCACGGGCGGGCAATATTTCCACGGACGCAATAATATTAGATTTTGGACATTGATTACAGGAATAATCAACAACCTGGTGCTACCCAGTGCTTCATTAATTAAAATTTTGCTGATGACCATTTTTATTACCTGATAATCGCATGCGTAGACACCACTGCCCAGGCGACAATTACGACCAATCCGCGGCGACTGTATTGTACTTGCTATTACTTATTTTTACTAATTACCCCATAGCTTATATTGCACACTCTCTCACATCTCTCACATATCTTACTGAGTCTCTTATCTTTACAGCATCCACCATACAGAAATGACCCAAGCACGTGATCAGAGATTTGATTCTATAAATTTACAGTCGGTGATAGAAAGACATGTTTGGAAGAGGTTTCGGTCTGACGCAGGTTTTCTGGGTAAATTATTCTTGAGAAAGAATAACTATCGAGTGGATATTAGATGGGGATTTATGGATTTTCAACATGAAACCACTCGACATGACGAAAGACCAGACATCGAAGAGGATGTACCTGGCGGAAAACCCATCACATTATTTATGTCAGAGTTTGAAAACAAAACTCCAGTTGAGCAAAGTTATACTTTCAACACTTCGCGAGAGACATCTACGTCTGCAACGGTAGAATTCCAAGAAAATTATTCGATGGGAACTGAGACAAACATTGAATTGAAAATACCAGGCGACATCTTGACTGTCAGTGCCGGCATAAATGGGTCACTTGAGGTGACGGAGACCGAAAGTCAAACGTATGAGGACGTGCTGAGTTGGAGCGTTGACACACAAATAACTGTGAAACGTGGACACAAAGCCAAGGCCAAACTATGCGTGCATGAAAAAACATCTATTATAGACTTTGAAGTTGAAACAACTTTGTCTTTGTCAAAAGGAAAACTTCCGGTTGCAATTCGCAAGACGTCAGACGATTCTGTTGTATTCACAACTTACATAACAAATTTAAAACCTTTGTTTGCCAAACTTGAAAGTGATAACGTGATAATTAATGAAGTAGTTACAGATAAGAAAGTACAATATAATGTGGTACTTGTTTCAAAAGGTGTGTGTAAATCTGTAGCATGGAAAAATCAATTTATAGAAGTGGAATCGGAAAAAATGAATCTCCCCGGTGACGAAGATTAACGAAATGAGACCGAATCAAACGTAATGGACAAAACCGAACAACGTCAAGTGATGTATATAAATAATCAATCAGAGGGACGTGTTTTGGGGTCAAAAGGGGGTGATTTGAATTGGAAACGACATGCATTCCACGACGTGTTTTACACAGATATTTTAAACTTCATATTTCTGCATGACTTTAAAGTTTGACAAATACATTACGAATCAGATAGCGCTTTGCCTGTACGAATTGAGCTTTTTATAATCTGGTGGAACATTCTGCTTTTTAACCCTTTTCCTAGGGTAACGACCATAACAGGGCTGCTAGTTTTACAAATTTCGTCACTCAACGTTTATTGGTTTCTATTTTTGTCTAAAACATAACTTACAACCCATACTTGGAAGGATCTCATTGAGCTCGTTCAGGTGAAGGTTCATAAGCTATGTTTTGAGGCAAAAGTGAAAATGTTCAGTTATTTTGGAATGTCTTTTTCGTATTGCACAAAAGGTTAACATTGTATTCTTGGAAATGTTTTGAAAGTTAACCATGAAAAATGTTCGTACTTAACTCCCCTCAAGAGACCCGTCTTTGATACTAATCCTAGATTTGTTTTCTAAAAAAAATCAGTTTCAGTGTCTGTCCGTAAAGTGAAATTTTCTCAGGGTTTGACTAGTATTTCATCTTATATTTTTTATCGTTACTAGTTATTTCCATGTGTTGCAACACACATCATAATTTTTTGTACGGGAAAAACATTTGCATCGGTAAACATGTTGAAGGTCACAACCTTGCAGTATTTGGAAATGATATTAATGGGGAAGGTAATTCTGAGAATATTACCACGGTCACATGCATGCGTCTTTACGTTCCTATCGGCGCACAGCTGTCCGTCGTCAGAATATCCGAGAATTCGACCGACCCACGACACAGTGTTGCCTTATATCCAGCCCCAAACCATTGTAAGCAAGAAACACTTCCACAAAGCCTTGGAAAGTTTACGGTAAATCGTTCCCCAAAAACCTAGTACCCACTGATTTCTGTACAACTGGATTGCTGTAATGTCAGCGAAAAACGTCACAATTCAATCTGCCCTCACACCACCCATTAAGATGGCGATAAATCTTTCGAGTCGATGACGTTTGGTGACGTGAAAGCTGTTACTCTGTAACTGCAATAACAGCGTAAACATATTTCACTTCGCCAAACGCCATCGTGTAAATTTACGTCGCACGCGAACTAGTTGCACGGTGTCAACTTCCTAAACTCGACACTTCCCAAATATCAAAGGTTTTCAATTTCCATAAGGATCACAATCATGGACCGCACTTTAAAGAATATACTTCGATGTCTGTGAGAAAATGATATGTTGATGATATGCTCATTTTTTGTCGCAATAGAAATTGAAAATGTTCAAAATATTTTAGTCATTACGCACATACGAAAATTTATCTACAACCTTACCAATCGATCAGATGGATCCTGCAGGTCCATTGCCAGAATTTATGCCCCCCACACACACACACGCACACACATATACACACCGACCTGATTGTGCGTTATAACAATGCTGTTTTGATAGTAAGTCTCAATGTGCTGTGAATCCAGGTACGAAATATCTATTGAAACGGTATTATTAAACATGTATTAAATGGTAGAGTGCAGGATTATTTTTGGTCATCGATATTTGTTCCAGTCTCTTAGCCATGTTACACTTTATGGGGGAGGTGTCTATGGGGAACTCTCCCATAAATTGTAACAACGTAAATCCTTACAGAATAAAAGTCTAAATAGATTAGTTTCACTTCAAAGATAATATGAAGCACATCCACAGAGTATGTAGCCTTTAAGTTGCGGTGCCTTCACTTCATAATAAGGCCCAAATATGGGTTCCAGCATTCTACCGGGTAAAAAACAGATAACAGGGAAACGATTATAACACCAAGGCGCGCGCATACTTACCTTGGTTTGACTGCATTCATTCAAAATACCTAGACATTTGTGCCTATCCATTATCCGCAAATCACATTTGTTGTGCGACTCTCGGCAATTTGAGGACCATATTGGCCAATTTCCTTAAAAACGTCAGAAGCGAGTTTGATGAAGAGTCAAGGGTTTTAACAAGGTTGCGCAATGTTCTAAGCTGAGCAATATGCTGATGTTACACTTGCCTTCAACCAACGCTTACACTTCTTGTGCCAGCTTGGCACCTGTTGGTAGGTGCTCCTCTCCGGGTATTCTAGCTTTCACCCATATAGGTTTTTGGCATCATAAAAATTATGCCCACCTGTTGAAGGTTTCATTAGCCCCACAGCAAAACAGACCAACCCAACAGCTAAACAAAAAACCGTCAAACAACCGCAGATTGTCGTTTCCATCAGTACGATAACTACTTTATAATTATGTGAACGTCATAAGGAACACAAGCAGAGTTTTAGCCGAATGGATGTTCCCAGTTCAACATGCAGGTGGACTGGCTAAAAGTTTATTTGCGCTTTTCGCACAAGTTCGTCCCGAACGTCTCTTAGTTCCCTGTAAATGTGGTAGGGACCCTTGCTTCGTTGATGTGGGTTTTTGACTTGTCATCTTTTTTCTGAGTTGACACATCTTAGAAGGTGCGAACTCTTCTGGTTGAAAGTACGCAACCACCCCCCCCCCACCCCCCGAAAGGTTGTGTTCTCATGAATTCCGCCCTGAGGAGAATGTTGTCACCCTATACTTGAACAGTTCAAGTACATGGCCCAGAGGCGTTCAACCTCAGCACGGTTCCCTTTATGACAGCAGGAAAATACGTGTTGGTTATTAGAAAATGCTTTGATTTGACATTTCCAGACCGACACCTACCTCATAAAACACACGTTTTGATGAAATAGTATCTGGTGAAACCCCAATCCACCCACGAGTTCAGTCAATCTGAAAAAGAAACTTCAGTGCCATTAAACTTGTTTCGGCTAATGAAACACTGGATTCTACCCTATGGTCCATAAGCTGAAATTTGTATGTACTTCCGACGCTTTACTATAGGGCTGGGCGATATGGGAATCTGAATACCGGTAACGATATCAGAAAAAATATCGCGATATACCGGCATATCGTGCACCAGTGTGTGAAACACATATTAAGTGCAAAGGATAGTAAAGTTTACTAAGTAATAATATTAAATGTACTAAGGCGGGAACTTACTGCATGCACACTACACTGAAACATCTTATTGTAGCTGGCTATTTCTCGTCATACGATGGGTTCTGTAGAGTACTACATGTATCCTGAACTCACAAAATCGTCCAGCTTCGCGATCAATCGCGATTCGATAGCGACACACTTACCCTAGAAAGTATATATATACATAAATGAAAAGATGGCCATGTGAATCCAAAATTAGGGATCTAATCAAATGAGGCAAAAAAGATTTCCAATGGAATCTCTAATCGAATCTTATCGCTTTTCAAGTTGTAAGTATTTGTTGCACCTTCTTAACTGGTTGAGGGCTAGATTACTTTTGGTGGTCTGAATTTGTTCATCAAATTTGTTTTATTACAAATTATTGGAGAGTGCCAATAGGCACTCTCCAATAATTTGAAATAGAATAAATTTGGTATAAGCAAATTATTATTTGCGGTTGACTGAATATGACACACAAGCGGTGAAAATGTTGGCTTTTGCACTGGTAACCCCATTTTTGGAAACCCCGATAGTGGCTTCTAGCACTCCATTGGTTAAAGCAGTTAGTAATGTCAGTATCCACTGACAAGTATTGTATGAAGTGGCGACTTGTCTATTTGGTCAAATCAATCAAAAAAGCGGAATATTCCTGAACGGAATCAAAGTAGTTTCAGAAGCGTAACCTCCTTGAATTCTTCTTCTTTCATCAGGTCTCCTGTACAGGAGGAGACACATTTCCGACCAGCAACCCCGAAATCGAACCGAATCGAATCATCTATAATCCAGTTGTATTTCGAAGTTTCGCAGAGCTCTAGTTTGAAATTTCTTAAGTACAATACTGCAAAATCAAAACCAAATCAATAACAACAAACGAAAATATCCTCTCTTTGATTCAATATTCTCGAATTTCTTTTTGACATAATAAATTCTACAGTATTGCAAAGTGGGCAGAGGATTGAGACAGGGATCTGGTTGAAAATGTTCATCCATCTTTGTGGCCACAGTACTATAATGGCCTTGCAATGCATAGAATGGTGTGGAATTGTGTAGTTGGCATGATGTAATTGTAATTATATGCATTGTTTTTGTATATTCCATGATCGAGAGGTGAAAATGATAGGACACACAGTGTCATATCAAAACTGTTACTGTTATTTTTTTATAATGTATTTTCTAACTTTTATTTATAGATATCATAAATACTGAATAACAGGTACAAGATTTATCTTTTATTTTATGCAATATATTAGTCAGACAAATATTGGTCGGTCACAATATATTTCCATATTCGGAGACTTTCACACTGCAGCACTATACCGAAACATAGAATTGTGTAGAATTTTGAAGTGGGGCCAAACGAATCTTCCACATTCGAAATCGTCACGACGATTCGACTCAAGCCACGCCGTTTAGGAAGTTCTCGAATCACCACGAGTATCTCAAAATCACACAATTGTATCCACTTTAAACGAAGTTTCAGAAACTGAACGTTCTTGGACTCTTCTCCTTCCATGCATCAGATCTAGGAGACCTGATGATAGCAGAAGAGCTTAGAGAATCTAAATTGGTTTTACGATTTCCGTTGAGAGAATGTATATATATTCAATTCATATTCGAGTCGAAATAGGAGAGGAATGTTAAAATACGGTTAACGAAATCAATGCAGGAAATATTTTCGGTTTTAGGGCTGATATTCCAGTTCTATAATCAAGGCATGCTTTCGACGGAGGCATGCCTTGTTGATTGTTGGAATATTTTATCAGTCGGGACTTGAACCATCACAATCTGGTCAAGCGAGTTTACATCTCATCTCCATCTCAGTGACGTGCCAGCATCAATATACCACAATGGCCATGATCTTAAAAATATGCGATCGTCCTATTCGATGCTTGGTATTCTTTCGAATCTAAATTTTTGGGTACACATTCGATTTAATATTCGATTCGAGTAGAAATGCTGTATTCGCAGAATCCGAGGTTGTCAGATAATCCCTTTTAAGTTCACATCATAACATATTTACTGTGTATCTGGTATGAATGCCAACTGTCCTTTTTTGGAACAGCAAGTATTCAAGATTTAGCTTATTTGTTCAGAAGAATACCACACCGAACATTAGAACTATATAGATCTATAAAACTTTGTTTTATGGCTTTTTCATAGTCTACACACAGGAGGATCGTTAAGATGGTGGGGAGACCAAACCCCCATAATTTTCCAGTTGGGACATTTCCATTTGGAATGGAGTCTTAGATATCCATTCGCTCTTGTCTGTTTTTTACAAGACACGATTTGAAACTTGGTCACACACTCCATATAGCCATCGGTCATGCAAACGGCAGTCTGAAGTTCCTGTTTCGAGCTATAGGGCCCGGTATGACCAGTAGGAGTGCGGATACATGTTGATTAAATAGATGTTGCGTCAGGTACCTGCTGCTGCAGGTATATTTTATATGTAAAACAATAAATTTCCAATAAATCTTGCGTTTTTAACTACAATTCCGACAGACTGTCATTCCAACTACACCACCAAGGCATGCCTACAACGAAGGTATGGCTTTATGTTGTAGTTAGAATATTTGATATGTCTGGATCTCAGCCATCACAGTCGGAATAAATCAACTTTACCCCCCCCCCCCCCCCCTCCTAAACAGCCATCTTCACGACTCCCTTGACTCAAAAGTTAATGATGCCATCTTGGAATTCAAGTGGCGAGAGGACTAGTTTCGGGGTCTTAGCTAACCAGAACACGAAGGATATCCGCGGCTTTTGCAGTCTAAATCAGAAAATTTCTTGGCTGTGACAACCCGGGATGTTTTCCGAATTTTGGCAGTAAAAGTCGCCATTTCCCCGAATTGTTGTTTAAAATGAATGGAGTCATATAGATAACAGAGTCCCGTGGAGCCCTAACATTTTTTCTGTGAGTGACTGGCGTATTTTGTCCCACTTCAATGGCCAAATTATGTAGCAACTCCCGGGCATGGTCAGAGTCTTTAAAATCTCAGACCCCGGGGTTATTACAATGGATCACATCGGTCCTGAATAATGACTATTTTATAGATTATTCTTAAAGTGATGTTTCACTTTATGATTATTATTTGCTTGCAGTTCTCATCAGTTTATATTCTGAGCCTGCGAATTTTCAGAGAAATGATCTTTGATAAATACATTTTATCATTGGGAAATTAAACTCTCTGTAAAAAAAAACTTGATATTGTTATAGAAGGTAAATAAACCGAAAGACGTCCATGACTGAAATGTTCCAGATTCCCAGAACCTTAACAGGATATGAAGTTTCGCACCCCTTGAATATATTTGAACCCTCTTCGCTCTATGAAAATACCAAAAATTCACCGTTTCAGCGATTACAACTTATTTGACAGAGCTCAAGATTGGTTAAATTCATAATATCTCTGTGAGAACATTTTCGGGTTAAAATCTTAAGGTTTTGACATCCGTGTGCAGAAGTCTAACATTGTCTGCTCACCAAAGAAATAAATATACTACTCACATCTTGCTAAGGATCGCTCTTACTCACCTACTCACGGATACACAAAAGATCGAATGTTTTGTAACTTTAAGTTTGTTCATTTCTTCATCGGGTTTAACCCCCTGCACACTGATGTCAAAATATCTAAATTTCAGGCAGAAAAAAATTCCCATAATGCAACTAGAAATTTAACCAATTCAATCTCGTTTGACAGAGCTCATTGAGCTCTGTCAAACGAGATTGAATTGATTAAATTTCTAGATGCATTATGGGAAAAAACAGCTTCCTGCGATTTTGGTATTGTGACATCAGAGTGAAGGGTGTTAAGACACATTCAATAGCTTGGATCAAATCATATCAGACTATTTTACGAGTGGAGTGAGTCTGGGTTCGCAGGGAGAATCACGGAGAAATGGTGAGTTCCTTTCGAGCTCTCTAATTTTCCATCATGACACAAGCACTTGTCAAGGTTGAAGGTAAGTGTTACGTTGACATGTTGTACGACTATGGTCGTCACGCTATATACCCACGGTTCACTTGCCTCCAACCAAATGCTAACGCTGCTTGTGCAAGGATGATAAAAAAGAGTGTGTGTCAGTAACTCTTAATTGCTCAGTGCTTCCCTATGGGTCCTCTACCCGTAAATGTGTACAACTTGATACAGGCATGACTCAGATTGTTACAAGTGACACAGCAGCCCAATAAATACACAAACTAATCTGCACATTTTTCTTTCAAGTACAAATTTTGTCGACGAATATGGGGTGATCCTTAGCAAAATGTGAGTAGTATAGGTGTGTTCATTTAAAATTCTTTTCCAGTGCCCAAACTGACAATTTTGTAATGAGAGTTAGTGAAAGCAATCAGAATTCTGAAAGAGAAGAGGCTGCCAAGGAAGCCTTGATCATTTGATCACGAACAAACAAAATCGGTATACACTGTCACTAATATGTTATCCCCTGTATGTTTTCTAAAGTGGGGACGTGGCAACCGTTATTTATTCCCAGTTCCTTATTCGTCATTAGTTGTCAACCGATAAATCAGTTGATAACGAATGCAGAATGAGGAACTGGGAATAAGTAACGTGTGTCACGTCAGTCTCTCATGTTAACTGTGTTTATTTTCATGTATAATATAAAACTCTTTCAGTCGTTAATAAATGTAATATTTGGTAATATTTTCATAGAAATAGTATAATACGGTGTTTGATAAATGTTTTGTTAAAGTATCAATCTGTTTTCTCTCCAATTCTAAACAAAATATTGCTTTGTTGAAGATCGATTTGGTGAGATTTTGTCATTTCAGAACTGGGCTTACGAGATTTCGTCCACGCGAATCGATGTGGTACTAAGCCATGGCAATTTTTTAACTGAACGGTAAAACATATACATATTCGCTTGGTATATATATATAGAACAATGGATTTTGCAATTAATTTTTGGGGGATATGAACATTTTCTCGACGCACAATCCACCTTTTTTGGTGTGGGGGGGGGGGGGGGGGGAGGAGACATTTCCCCAGGCCCAATATTGAATATTAATTTCAATTTAACCCTTTACCTAACGCAGACGATTCCCAAATTTATTATTTTAAATATCATTTCTTAAATTTTTTCAAAAAAATTCTATAAAACCATATCATGTGACCCCTCTTTGGAACGAGCTCGTCGAGCTCGTTCCAAAGAGGGGTCACATGATATGGTTTTGTGGACATTTTTCGAAAAATAATATATTTTCAGCTGTTGAATTTGCATATTACGCGGGCGGATGCGGGCGATTCGTTGGGTAAAGGGTTAAAATAAAAGGAGAAAGAAAAATAAAGAAAGAAAATATTAAAGTTTAAATCTTCATTTTCAGTAAATTTCTGATTTTAATTTACCTCATTTTTTTAAACATTTGACAATAGGGTCTCGGGCCTTAACTCTTTACCTAACGTAGCGGCCAGAAGACGACGAGTACTATTCACATAAATAGTCGGGAAGTGAAGAGGAACTTCCTCTCCCCCACATACACTTTTCCTGAAAAGTGTCAATCTTTTATATATTCATACCTGAAATCCCTAAAACTCATTCATGTACTCTCACCTAGCTGATATCTTTGCTATAATTATTCCTTCACTTTCTGCGAACTTAAACCTTCAGAACTACCCAGGGTCCACCAGTTGGGGTGAAAAGTAAATTTTCTTCCTCATGGAAGACTCTGAACCTCCACCCATAGGGAATACGTACTTTCAACCCAACACAAGGTGAAATGAAGAGGGGGAAAATACCATGGGCAACACAAAAATATTTTGTCCCCCAATTTCATTTAACCTGGCCACGCCCTGAATAGGGGCCATGAACTATGTTTCTGAAGCAAAAATAAAGATTTTTTGAAGGTGTCGTTTTCTCTTTGTGTTATATAATGGTCTAACAGTAATATCTTATTGCATCTGATATTCTAAAGTATCAGACATAACCCTTTACCTAACGAATCGGCCGCATTCGTCCGCGCAATATTCAAATTCAGCAGTTGAAAAAATATTTTTCAAACGATTCAACAAAGCCATATCATGTGACCCCTCATTGGAACGAGCTCGTGGAGCTCGTTCCAATGAGGGGTCAAATGATATGGTTGTGTTAAAAGTATTTGAAACATTTAAAAACATACTATTTAAAATAATGAATTTTACTATCGTCTGCGTTGGGTAACGGGTTAACAAAGGTTTTGAAAATTTGAACGGAATATTTTAATAGCGTTGATCATTTTAACTTGTCATCCTACCGCCATAAGGCAGCAGGTTGGTGATATTTATTGATTTATTATTAACACTATTTTGTGAGACTTCAAACAAAATAGAATTGGAAAAAGAAGTTGATTGAATCATGCACTTGTTTCATCCTTGCAGCGATAAGGCCGAACAGTAAAACTACTTATCATTCTTTTTATCTCCCCACAAGTGCTCCCAATGGTGATTATGTGTGTATAAGGTAATAACACTTTGGTCTCCAATTTTACGATTGGAGAAAGACTCTAGTTGCAGGGACAAGGAGAGGAGAAAACTTGAAATCATTCAGATTGGAGCCGCAATGGTTGTTACAGTATGTGAAGGGTGGATTGTAACTAAATCACCCATGAAGTGGAGTTATCACCCAAAGTATCACTTTCAAAGTCTGTACATATGGACAAAAAATACTAGCAATGTTTCAGTCAATGGACCACCGGGTTTAACCCGGAGGTCCATTGGCTGGAACTTTGCTTGTGCTCGTTGTGCTTTGCAAAAAAATGCAATTATTGCATGGGTGGAATCTCCACTATATGGGTGATTTAGTGATAATACACTCTTCACGTACTGTACGTGTGCCATGAAGAGTGTACACAGAGCTCAGGTGGAAATGAGATGTGGAAAGGAATCAATAGAACTGAGACGTAAGAAACACAAACGTATACAACTACGCAAAATGTTCTATAAACGTACCCGCCATGTCCCCAAAACTTCGTCGCTCCTCCATTATCATGATTGCATGTTATATAACAGATTAGCAGTAATATCTTATTGCATACGACATTCTAAAGTAGCAGACATTTACCAAACAAATCGGGGGCATTCGCCAGCGTGATATACAAATTCAGCAGTTGAAGAAATAAATGTCAAACCTTTTCAACGAAGCCATATCATATGACCCCTCATTGGGACGAGCTCATGATTTTGTTTTGTTGAAAGTTTTTTTTATAAATTTAAAAACTATTATTTAAAATAATGAATTTTGATATCGTCAGCGTTGGGTAAAGTGTTTATAAAGGTTGCGAAACTTTAAACGGCATCTTCAAATAGAGTTGATCATTTTGCCTTTTCATCATACCTACCGCCATAAGGCAGCAGGCTTGTGATATTTATTGATCTATTCTTAACATCATAGTGTGAGGATCGAAAGCGGCTTGTTCCGCATCGATCTTGTGCGCCTTCGGTGCGTGAAATCATTAAACCATCATTTAGTAAGAATTCAAAGAAAATTGAATAGGAAAATGCACAAAGTATATTGAATCATGGACATGCTTTAACGTTGTAGCGATAAGGCCGAACACTAAAAATTCTTATCAATCTTTTTATCTCCTCTTAAGGGTTCCCGGTGGTGACAATGTATACTCTCCCAAAAAAGAAAGTGTGCATGCTAAAAAATAACACTAAAAAAAGATATATATCATTTTCATTCATGGAAGTTTTATTCTCACAGATGAATGAATTTGTGATCAACACGAGAAATTTCATTACGCTACGACGAATACTCTTGGTGCCATGGAGAGTCAAAGACACTAAGGGTCAAACACAAAAGTCACACACCCAATATCTGGTATGACCTCCGTCTGCATCGACTACTGCTGTGCATCTACGCCTCATGGAAGCGAACAAGTTAGCATGGAAGTGTTGTGGGATGTTGTTCCATATTCTGATAAGCTGTCTTTGGAGTTCCACAAGCGTTGACGGTGCATGGGGAAGCCGGCGTAGCTGACGTTTCATTTCGTCCCATACGTGCTCAGTGGGTGAGATATCGGGCGAATTTGCGGGCCAGGGAAGAACATCCACTTGTTGTTGCTACAGATACTGTTGAACAACACGAGCTGCGTGGGGTCGGGCGTTGTCCTGCTGTAGAATGACGCCGGGGCCGTGACGTTGCAGAAATGGGACAACAACAGGTGTAAGCACTTCATCACGATATCTGGCTGCATTGAGATTGTCATCAATAATGACCAGCTCAGTTCTGTTGCGGGCAGTGATGCCACTCCACACCATGATAGACCCTCCCCCATAACGGTTTCGCTCCACGACACATGGATCTGCGTAGCGTTCGTTTCGACGTCTGTACACTCTCTGGCGGCCATCTGATGTTGAAAGATGGAAACGACATTCATCTGTGAATAAAACACGTCGCCACCAGTGTAAAGGATGTCTGAGATGTTGTCTACAGCACTGCAGTCGAACACGACGATGACGTAACGTCAAAATCGGACGAATTGCAGGTCTTCGAGGACGTAAGCCGTATTCTCTCAGCCGGTTGATTACTGTTTGAGGATGTATCCGTCTCGGGTTAGGGATGTTCCTGGCTGTCGTCGTTGCCGTTTTTTGCCGGTTCCGGAGATGGACGACACGGATATACCGATCTTGTGCAGGGGTGGTAACTCGGGGTCTCCCGGAGCGGGGTCGCTCTCGAACGTCATCATGTTGTGCATGTCGATGGACTAGCCTGTCTACATAACTTATTCAAGACCAGGTTAACACTCTTTACACCTACGAAATTTTTTTTTTGGAGTTTGATCAATTTCTGCAATGCACACTTTCTTTTTTGGGCGAGTATATGTTTAAGGTGTCCCAGAATTTTACAACCGGAAAAGACTAGCTGCAGGGCCGACGAGAGGAGAAAGCTTGAAAACATCCAGCCTGGAGCCATAAGGGTTATTATGGGTGCGATGAAGAGTGCACCAAGAACCCAAGAGCATATGACATGTGGAATTGAGACGTAAGAAACTGCAA
Organism: Pictodentalium vernedei; assembly: GCA_031216915.1. Taxonomy (NCBI): domain Eukaryota; kingdom Metazoa; phylum Mollusca; class Scaphopoda; order Dentaliida; family Dentaliidae; genus Pictodentalium; species Pictodentalium vernedei. The sequence goes on along the minus strand of CM062297.1, from coordinate 338,749,457 downwards.
CGTATACAACTGGAGAAACAGAATTTACTGCATCCAGTAAATTTAAGTCTGTGTAAAAAGGGTTAAAGTATCAGGAAATAACTATACAGAAAGGGAATGTATGGAGGCTTATTTTCAGGAGTAAAATATTTTTAAACAAATTAAAAATGTATTTTCGTTAACAGTATCTACAGATATTCATACAGGAATAAACCAGAAAAGGCATATATGTGCACAGCGTTTAAAGGGTTCGACCAAGGAATCTGAAATTGACATTATTTGAATGATGAGATACATGCATAATCTTCAGAATTGCATTAGTTGTTATAAAGTGCAATTCCTAATAGTTCTGAAAATATGCACTTAATGACCTCTGTTTACCGTATTGAGGTGGGCCACATTTTGAACCTCCAGCAAGTTTCAACTCATTCGGTATAGGTCCCATGTCTATAGGTCATACCAAGCTTGAAGTTTGAGCATAAACCACTTTAAACATATTGGCTCCACCAACTCCGGATCTGCCATAGTTGTACATGATAACAAAAATTCATATTAGCTATAAAATATGAAGGTACATGGTACCTCTGGAAAATGTATTGCGAGTAAAAGAATTCAGTATGTTCGAATATCGACGTAAAAGGCCCCAAAGTCACCCAAGAGCAATCCTGAAGACTTATTGGCATTGGCAAAATACCGAAGGCCCATCGATGCACATGTGTGATTAGAACAACATTGTGAAAACGGAAAGGGTTATCGTTAATGCATAAAGTAAAAATGTTGGGACCCATATTAAGATCTTGAGAGGATTAAAATACTCCCTTCAAATACTCCATTTTAACCCTTTAAAACAATGAAGGGTCATAAGCTATGTTTTTCAAGCAAAAATGAAAAGATAATGGAAACCGACTAGAAATTTATGTGAATAACGCTGGGCTGTTTTCGCCGTTATGTTGGGTAAATGGTTAAGAATACCTTACTTTGGAAGGTACACTGAAAAGGTGACCCGTTCCATATAGAATTAAATGTTACAGAAAAGAAAGCGTACAAACATTCTGTAGCCATGAGTTATATGAAAGGTGTTTGTACTCACACTGAAGTATTGAAAGGGTTAAAACAGACCATTCAAATATTCCATTTCATTACTTTATAATTGTGATAGGTGCTTCGAGAAAGCCTCACGCCACTCCATACCGAAACCTGTTGATCCTGAGTTACGACTGAGAATAAATAAATTTTAAAAATACTTTGAAAAGTGAAGGGTTCTTATTCAACATGAATTAATTTTGTAACGTGATACTAAATAAATATACAATGCTTTTTCTATGTAAAATGTTACAGTTTTCTCTCTGACCTCTTTGTTTATGAGAGCTTCTCTAGAGTTTTAAATAATGGCTATTACTTCTGTGAACTCATTTGCCAGTTCAGTCTATCAGTATAACAGGAACATTAAGATAGGATTGATTGTATTCGGGTTATCATGTTAACAAACAGGGCACAGAAGACATAAATATTACAACTGTGCCATCAAGTCATGCCTTCTGTGAATGTTATTTATTTCTTGGGTTTAACGAGACTTTTGACAGCCACTGTCACCTTCTGACGGACAGTTTTACTGTGGAGGAAGCCAGAGTACCCTAAGAGAACCACCGAGCAACGGTGAGCAACTGTCAGACCCCCAACAGACTCCACACAAGCAGGTTTAGCATTGGTTGAAGACAAGTATACCATCGATGTGCAGTACGCCTTAGTGCACAATGCTACCGTGCCCCACATGGGCAATGGGGATGAAGTGTCTTGCTCAAGGACACAACACGGTTGCAGCAGCTGGGATTCAAACCGGAGACCTCTCGGTTTGCAGCCTTCACCTCTACCTACTGAGCCACGACGCCCCTTCTATGAATGTAAGTGGAATACTTTGGAGGCTTATTGTCGGGAATAAAATAGTTTTAAAGATATCAGAAATAGGTTTTCGTTAAAAGTGTTTAAAGATATTCATTCAGGAATCGGATAAATTTTTCCAAGAAACCAGAAAATGTATATATGTGCACAGCATTCAAAGGGTTCGATCAAGCGTATGCATTAGGGGTCCAAAAAAGTTATTTCCATCAATTCTGAAAAATGCACTCAGTGATTCCTCATTGACCTCAGAGACCTTGACCCATATTGTGAACCTCTACGGAATGTGGACTCAATTTGTGTTGGTCCCAGGTCCATACATCATGTCATTTTGAGATAGGAGCGTGACCCACTTTCAAAAAATTTGATAACGCCCACTTTTTCGTGTGAAAATGCATGTATGGACTTTGGAAATCCATTAAGGGGTCCAAAAATGTGATTTCCAGCAATTCTGAAAAAATGCACTCAATGACCCCTGGGTGACCTGAGTGATTACAAAACTAAGAATTAAAAAATGCCCTAAATTTACCACTTCGACAGTAGAGGTCAAAATTACGTCACACTGGCACCATTCTTTTGTCCACTGTTAAATTTTGGAATGACCGTCCACTTCAAATCCGCCGAAAACAACCACTGACATTTAAAAACAATTGGACAAAGATGATAGGTCACCTCCATCCCACTTTTATTCATACTTTTATTCATAGTATTGTTTTATGTTCATATATATACTGATTTTGTCGGTGCTAAGCAATCTGCCTTTGCTCTTGTGTATTAGCTAAATAAATCTTATCATATCTAATCTTATTTTGATCGAAAATGTCAATTAATGCATTGCAAATTAAAGCTAAACTGTAGCAACCTTCAACATCATTTATGTGTCAACCATCTCTCAGATTCTTCACTGTTTTTATGAAGTGAACTCAAAACAACAGCGCATTATCTCTTTAATTCCTCACAACCGGGACGTAGGAAGCATTTCGGCCTGAGGGTGGGGGCACAGCCGTGCACGGATACCGACGCTCTGGTATGCATCAATAGGGGTCACGTGCCTAAGTGTTATAGTAGGAATACAACACACAAAGATATGCTAGAACTCACGTATACCTTTACAGTGAGAAACAAACACATTTTGGTTCCACATTTAACAGATTTTCCCTCTGCTTCGGTCCGATAGGGATATTTGTTGAATCTGCAGCCAAACGTGTGCATTTTTTAAAGACCGTTCATAGATACAAATTAAACCAGTGAATCTTTGGTCACACCTTAAGAGCAAAGAGTCTGTGCGACCCTTCCAACTAACTCTCAATAATGTTGAAATAACGGCTTAGTAGAGATAATGTTAGCCTACCCCCCCCCCCCCCCTCTCTCTCTCTCTCTCTCTCTCTCTCTCTCTCTCTCTCTCTCTCTTTCTCTCTCTCAACTATTTGGGGAAGGCGTGAGGATGGGATACGTGCTCCATATGTCCATACTCCCCGATTCGTACGTCCCTGGTCCTCAACATAGAAATTGTCGACCATCAGCACATGGTAGCAAGAGTGTGAACCTAACTATTTGGATCTGAATATTACACTGAAGCGACACTTATCAATGTTTTGAGAAGTCTTCAAATGCTTATTGCATTAACCAGACAGTTTGAATGCTGATTGTAAACTTCGAAAGTTTCACTTGAACGCACAGATATGTAACAAACAAGAGGGAATTTGCTACTGACGTGGTAATATTCTAGCCCAATTGTAAATTGTTTCCGCTTCGTTTTGTTGCCTTGGGTATTAACATAACTCTTTCGCCTGGCCGCTTGAACAATTGTGGTGTATCCGAATCCAATGCGCTTTTTGTTCGCCAGCTTACCAATTGACTGAGCGAGGTTAGTATTATGGTGGGTAATTGTCGGTGGACGAGTTGTTGGTTCTCATGGGAGGTGGGTGGAATCGTCGGCGTATGGTGTCGCCGCTGGGTTTATCTTTGCGAGGCAGAATAGTATGAATATAGTTTTGGCCTGTGTTGGGTGACTTGGTGATGGCATTTTGTGCTGATTTGTTTATTCGTCTTTTCGTTTCAGTGTCTGTTCTCCGGGTTGACCTTGTGGACTGGCAGCATTCCTGTTGAGGACGTGCGACTTCTGATCCGAATAATTAGTCTAAACGCCCGTTTAAATAATTATGCCATCGAGCATTGTATTGATGTCTTTTCGACTTAGTGCGGTTCCAAATGGGAGAGCCGTACAACTTTTTATTCATTCAGAGAAATCTCAACCATTTTCCTCTTCGACAGGGCACCCATCATTCTTATATTTATACGTATATAAACTATACTGGTTATATTTTGGGGCTTGCTTGCGGAAAAGAACAACTGTAACTTCTCCGTTTGAGTCTTGAAATTAACGAGAGTGATCTATTATCAGGAGACGACAAAAATATGCCCGAAGTTTGCAGTTGAATCCAGACACTCTATTTTATTACACATATCTATCTCGAAATATTGTTCAACTGAATGTGTGTGTATAAAACTTTGTGTCACCAACATTTTTTGTTCTGGAGAAGTCGAGAAGTTTGAGCCCACAGAACCTGTTGACGCCCAAAAGATAGTATTTTTCCTTCCCTGGAGGAAACGTTGTTTTTTTTCAAAAGCGGTATGTAAACACGTGCCGACAGGTTTTTTATTGATTATTTTTATATCTCCAATTTAATATGTATGACAAGGGGTGCTGGAACTTGATCTCGCTAATTAGATCACCTTGTGAGACAATTAATTACAAATTATTTTATTATGTTTTTGAGTCATACAGTTTAATTATCCTCAGTCCCTGACTCATGGTATCTGCTTTGAACGAAACATATAATCACGGTTGCCCATCTGGGAGCATGTAGGCTCCGTAGACAAAATTACAGAAAACGTCGAGGGTACACTTGCGTTCTGTCAACGTTAATCCTCCATGTGCAGAAACTGTAAGTTTGAGAGTTCAACGGTTACTTATCGCTGATAAGTGGTTCTATCTGGGTACTCCACCTTCCTCCGTCCCTAAAACTGCCCTACACGGCATGGCCCTGGCTGTTTGAAGGGCCGTTAAACACCAACGAATAAAATCACACTGGAATGAGCAGCACATCTCCTAGACAACATGTTGGCCTTGAGTTTATCAATTTGATTATTTTACAATTCTATTACACTTAAATACGCTTAAATAATGACTTGTTGATGAAGTGCTCACACCGATTTGGTTTGATTTTTAAGTTTGGTTGATGTTACGAATCTACATTGCACTAAGTGTGCTATCAGTTTTATTGGATTTATGTAGGCCCCTGTCATGCATATAGCAATGTTTCGGATAATGATTTAATAGTTTAGTGCAACAATCATAACTGCCACAGGTCTAGTTTGCATATTTGTCGTGACATAAATAAGTAAATAAATAAATAAATAAATAAATAAATAAATAAATAAATAAATAAATAAATAAATAAATAAATAAATAAATAAATTTTAAAGAAAGTTAGGACTATAATTTCAAAATAGTCTGTTTATTGTGAGATCCGTTAAAGGTTAATGTTTCATAATTTGTTCATCAAACAGTAACAACGTTAGTTGCCCAAGGCATATTGCACCCCATGTGCCAAACTCTAACGTCGTTTTCTTGACAAGGTGGCAAACTATCAAGTCTAGGGCATTTACACACCCGTCGATACTGATATTCAAGCAGTTATCGAAGACTACAAACACTAATGAACATGCTGCCCTTGCAAGAAAACTTGCAAATTAATTGTCACTCGAGTATAATTAATCAAAATCCAAGACGACCAATCAGAGAATAAGGTGTTAATTAATCTGTGCTAATGACGACTAGGTGATTGACTATAAAACTCATGATGATTGTGCATAAATAAGCAGATTGCTGGTTTATCTACACAATCCAAATTTTATTATTTCTTAACGGGTGAGAGGTTCAACAAAATCGATTAATTATGCCGTGAAATTCTACAGGTTAGAGTTTTGCCTTGTTATTAAACCCATTGCAACTATTATTGGAACGATGTGAATTTGACGCTGTTAGTGTAACACAGACACAAGTATTGGCAGACAAATGTCCGTACATTTGGCGAATGAATTCCTCCTTCCGCAGCTCAGTATAGTCATTCTACTTGAACCATCTTTCAACTCGAAGGCAAACTTTCCGGTTGGATGGTGGTAGAAGGTAGAACAAAACAGACCGAACCTTCACCAGATCGCGGCAGACAGACCAGAAAGAAAGACTTACACATGTGGCGTGAGGCGAAGTACATTGCGGTCCCCCCCTCCCCTCCTCCCCTCCACCCACATCACAAAAATGATATCGCTGAGTGAATTAAATTTAAAATAGAGTTATCGATAATTTTGAATCTCTTCAAAATGTAACTGGGGCAGAATTTGCTGCCATTTTCCCGTTGTTTTTCATAAAGGTACCATCGACTGAGCATAATTTATTAAATGATTTTAAAAAGCAGGCAATAAACAAAAGTAATGCTTCGGTGATATGTCAAGAAAACGGGGTAGAACATGAAAAAATCTTTCCTATAACTTTCTCTTTTGCAATGACATTAGGGGTGGTCTGTTGGGGAAAAAAACTCTAAAAAACTAAATTCGGATTTCGAATTCTATAATATACATAGAGTTCAATCCCGGGGACGGGAATTCCCGGGTTCCCGGTTCATAAAGCCGGCCACGATACCCGAGAAATGTATAGCACGGATCCGGGAATCACGCATGACACTGTTTGTGTGTTGAACTCAAGTTTTCTAAATTGAAAAACTGCTCCACGAAACGTTGTAAGATTTCGTCAGCCCTTCCACGCCTGAACCTTTTAAAATCCTTCTTCCAGAAGAACCTATCTCACCAAAACACTGAAGCTTTTTTGTTTGCTTGTTTGTCCAATGTTTAATTTAATTCAGGGAAATTTCCATATATCCAAACTTGAAGGGGAAGGCCTTGAAGAAGGGACACATAAGGATAAAATAAAGGCTAGTGTTATAAATCGAATCTTGAAGTGTTTTTAATATATTCCTGTACCGTTTTAAACACGTGCTCATTATGGGAGTGTGATTCATGCTGATCCCCGTGGAGTATAGATTGAAGGTCAACCTCATCAGTACCCAAAGTGTCTAGCATGGATTGACGTTGAACTGAATAAAGAGAACATGCGAGTAAGAAGTGACCCGAGTAATCGTACCGATACCCACAACGGCAGGCAGGGTCATCACTAACGAATCTGTTAAATTTGTGTCCATTTAGATCACGAAAACCCATTCGAAGTTTACAATGGAGTATTTGTTCTCTTCTGCTTCCAACATAATAGTAGCTAGGTACATTATAATAATTTAGCGCTAGTTTTTTTTTTAAATATTTCCACACTCTCAGAATTTTTAGTACTTTCGTCTAATCTATTCCAAAGCTTCACAGTCGATGGCAAAAATGACTTAGCAAACCTGTTTGTATTATATTTTATTTCGCGAAGTAGATTGGAGGATCTTAATGGGTACCGGCTTATATCAGATATGGTGCGAGGGACAAATAATCGAATATAATTTGGTACTTCCGTGAATATAATTTTGTACAATGTAATAGGTTTATGCCGTTCCCGTCGTCTTTTTAGGGACATGAATCCAGATTCCCTATATATTAGAGCGTGGCTGCTTTCCCTTGGCGCCCCAATAATGGTACGCAGTGCATCAAGCTGTAAATTTTCAAGAATTTCGCATTCGTTCTCGCTGCAGTTATCCCATATAACATCCGCGTTGTCAAAAAGAGGTCGGATAAAGTACGAAGTATGTATACGGCGTCTCTAATGCAGATCTAGAAAGTCGATACTTCAGGCTTCTGAGACAGTTTATCATAGGACTAATTTTTGTGGCTAGATTATCAATATGAACATCCCACGAACCGGTTTCAGAGAATGTTAGACCCAAGTGTTTATGGGTACTCGTGTCTTTTATTTGATGTTCCAGAAGATAAAGTGGTTGGCTTTCTATACTATTTCGTTTGCCTGACATATTGAGGGTTTCAGTTTTCTGTGGGTTGAACAGGACCTGCCATTTTTTTACCACAGAGCAATTTTACTGAGGTCGTCATTTAATATTTTTGCCGACAGTTTAGCATCTTCAGTTGCAAGATATAGGGCGGTGTCATCTGCGTATAACCTTATAGTAGATATAATATCATTCACAGTATCATTTATATAAATATTAAACAGTAGAGGGCCTATTACCGAACCATTGGGGACACCTGTCGGTACTATTCTCACGTCGGACTTCTCTCCATTCACTACAACATATTGGGAGCGATTAGTCAGATAGTTGTTAAACCACTCTAGCTGATCACCCCTTATTCCAACTGAATCGAGTTTATATAGTAAACCTTTGTGCCTGACTCTACCCAATGCCTTACTTATATCACAGAATACGGCTCTTACATCTTTGTTCGAATCTAGATTGCTGCAAAAATAGTAATCGATATCGATTAATTAATATGTAGTTCCGTCCCCCGGTACAAAACCAGATTGTAGTGGCGTTAATAAATTATTGTCGGTCAAATATGAGAACAGGTGTTTGAAAACTAAAACTATGTTTTCTAATATTTTACTAACACTACTTGTTAAAGAAACCGGTCGATAGTTTCTCATAGCCCTCATGGCCTCATACGACTAAAAAGGGGGTGCCGAAGGCCAGACGTTTTCCTAAAAGGGGTACTGAAATTGGGGACCCAGGTGCTATGGCTGTTAAATACCGCGATGAGGCTAAGAGGGATAGTAAATTAGACCTCATTGAGGGATTTGTTATGGCCCTCATAGCCCCAAACGAAACGAGCCTAAGAGGGATAGTAAATTAGACCTCGTTGAGGGCTTTTCTCATAGCCCTCATGGCCTCATATGATTAAAAAGGGAATTCTTCAGAAGGTATTCTCGATAGTTATCCTAAAATACTACAATACCAGACCATAGGTATCCTCAAATACCGAAAGGAGGCAAAGAGGGATAGTAAATTAGACCTCATTGAGGGATTTTCCCATGGCCCTCATGGCCTTTATCGAAATGAGGTTAAGAGGGATAGTAAATTAGACCTCATTGGGGGAATTTCTCATAGCCCTCATGACCTCATACGACTAAACAGGGTTCCATAGCCAGAGACGTTTCACAAAAATAGATTCAATGGGACGTGGCCATTGGATATAGAGGTGATGGGAATCGTATAGGACTTCGTTGTAATAAGGGGAGATAACTCTGCATAAAGATTACGGGGGATCAAGCAATCTGATTGGTTAGCTAGCGCCAGGAAAGTGAAATGACTGGGTGATCTAGATAAATGAAACAACAAGAAGTTACCCCTGTACCCCTAGGTACCATAGCACTACATGTTAAGCCGATAAAATGGGGAATCCGTAGTAATTAATGTCGTTTTTGGTGATTTGGAGGAGTTGTCGGGCTTATTTGGGTAATTCGTGATACTCCTGTTCAATCTAACATACCTTCCGAACATACTTCTGTCCTGTTGTAAGCCCTTGGGTCACATAGCAACCACGTGCTAGCATAGAAACCAAGATGGCGTCCTCCAGTATACAAAATGGACGACGGAAACACGTATCATCCTAACAACACGCGGTGCGTACGCGCACTCACAGCACGTATCACTATGGAGATGACGTCACTAGATGGCCGCTCCCGCGGGTTACCATGACAACACAACATGGCGCCACCAGGTCACGTGACATGACGTCATTTCCAGGGTCCCCGCCAGGGTCCCCAACCGGGGACGTTCGAGTACATGCTATACTACTTCCCATAATCTAGCTTCAATCCATGTTGTTGTCATATAGTACATGAAACTAGTTGTTGATATTTTTGGAATCATCTTCCAACGTTCTCTATACATGGGTGATTTCAGTGCACCAAGTGTTGGAAGATGTTCCATGAAGCCACCGGCCACTTTCAAATTCAAAGTCTGAATAATCACTGAATCACAGTCAGTTCAACAATAATGAACATCAAACACATCACGTTAAACATACACATAAGTTGTTATAATTCAGTGTTCTTTTAATTTTTTCTTTGATTATGTTTGCAAAAAAGACAGAAAAATAGAAAGAAATGAACAGCATTTAATGTATAAACACAAAACACTCCCAGGAAGCCAAAGTAGAGTCACCCAGTCAAACTTAGCGGTCCAGTGGTCATGAAAATTAGACTATCTGGGAATGTGTTAATTACCCATAATCGGATTATAGAGATGGGGTAGAGGTGAGAAATTAGAGTAACTGGTATTGAACCTCTCGGACATCCGCATTCTCACATATCTCACTGAGTCTATTTTATCTTTACTGCTTCCACCCTACAGAAATGACCCAAGCACGTGACTAGAGATTTGATTCTATAAATTTACAGTCGACGATAGAAAGACATGTTTGGAGCAGGTTTAGGTCCAAAGCAGGTTTTCTGAGTAAATTATTCTTGAGAAAGAATAACTACCGAGTAGATATTAGATGGGGATTTATGGGTTTTCAACATGAAACCACTCGACATGACGTAAGACCAGACATCGAAGAGGATGTCCCTGGCGGAAAACCCATCGCATTATTTATGAGTTTGAAAATTATTTATCAGTTTGAAAACAAAACTCCAGCTGAGAAAAGTTATACTTTCAACACTTCGCGAGAGACATCTACGTCTGCAACCGTAGAATTCCAAGAAAATTATTCGATGGGAACTGAGACAAACATTGAATTGAAAATACCAGGTGACATCTTGACTGTCTGTGCCGTCCAAAATGGGTCACTTGAGGTGACGGAGACCGAAAGTCAAACGTATGAGGACGTGCAGAGCTGGAGCGTTGACACACAAATAACTGTGAAACGTGGACACAAAGCCAAGGCCAAACTATGCGTGCATGAAAAAACATCAATTATAGACTTTGAAGTTGAAACAACTTTGTCTTTGTCAAAAGGAAAACTTCCGGTTGCAGTTCGCAAGAAGTCAGACGCTTCCATTGTATTCACAACTCACATAACAAATTTAAAGCCTTTGTTTGCCAAACTTGAAAGTGATAACTTGAGAATTACTGAAATAGTTACAGACAAGAAAGTACAATATAATGCGGTACTTGTTTCAAAATGTGTGTGTACATCTGTAGCATGGAAACATCAATTTGTCGAAGTGGAATCGGAAACAATAATTGAACTCCCTGGTAGTGAAGAAGAATAATTGAGTGAGTAAAAATCAAATATAATTATTATATCCTTAAAAAATAAGCACATTTCTTTTGGCTCGATCTTATACACGTGACTGGTACTCAAAAATCCATGTACACCGGTTTTCCGGTGAATACCAACTTTCTAAATATTAATCGATTTTAATCGACGTAATCTCTATAACATTGTTTATTTTTATGTTATTCTGCAGATGATAACTATTTTATTGTTAAATATTTCTGGTTGAATTAATTGAATTTTTAATTGACAAATAGAAGATTGTTTCTCGAGGATTGTATATATAATAAAACAGTTATGGACTTTTGTGGTGGTAAATATGATGTGATATGAACCTAAAAATCTTATACTGACCTCAGTCAATATAAGTGTTTTAGGTTCATATCACATCATATTCACCACCACAAAAGTCCATAATTGTATAATGTCCAGCGAAACAGTGTTAAGCGAGGAAAATAAATTATTAATCAGAGGGACGTGTTATTACAGGTCAAAAGGGTGGTTGTGATTGAAAAATACGAATGCATTTCACGGCAATCTTTTTTAACTAAATGTATTTCACCATCATATCCTTGGGTGGCTTTAAACCGCCACATAGGCCAATTCATCACGAATCATATGGCTCTCCGGCTGTTTGGACTTTTGCTTTTCTTAATGGTCCGAGGGAAACCTCCTGGCTTAACCCACTGCATAACGTAAAGAGTACAACCAACAAGCCATATTCAAAAATTTCCATTTAAATTTTATTTTGGTTATTTTTGTTTCACAAAAACATAGCTTATTACACCCATGGAACGAACTCGTCGAGCTCGTTCCGCTGATGGTAATAAGCTATCAGTTTGAGTTGAAAAAAATGATATTTTCAATTATTTAATTTATTTTCTGGCATGTACCATCCTCTAGTCGCGTCAGATAAAGGATTAACAACTGGTTACCACTCTAAATATATATCGTATTTTCTTCACCAAAATGTCTATCTCATATGCGGATCACTTGAACGCGTCCCAAAAGATTTTTTTAATCAATATCAGCGTCTGCTCATAAAGAGAAATGTTCTCAGGCCTTCGACTGATATATCATCTTCGGATCACCGCATGCTAACTGCATGTGTTGTAGAACACAAAGATATTAAGAACGAAGAATATGAAGAATATTTGCGTGATGCAATCATGATGGAGTTCAGAACCTCGTGATATTTTTTTAAAAACTGCTTTACTTGAGAATGTAATATTGAGTGTATGTTGTCAAACGATCACGTGCATCTATTCTACGTCTTCGCGTTCCAAAACAGAGCATCAGTTAAACACCGTCAAAATTGCGAAGAGTTCGACTGCTTCACGAGGGAATTCTGTTTATCGAAGACCATTTTTTCTTGTATTTCATGCATATGGAAAAGCAAGTCGAAGATCCAAAAGTATTGGTAGTGTCTCTTGACGTATATGGTGTTTCGATCACTCGTAACGCAATCAAACACTTCGACCAGGAACATCCAGGGAAATTTACTGATAAATAATTCCCAAGAATTGTTGAACACAGCGTGACATTTGGCCTCATTCGATGAGCTTCTTACTCCCTCCTTTTTAACATGCAATGGATAGGTATCGAATTCACGTAGCTCCGATTTTTATTTACATTTCAATTAATATCTAAATTCACAAAACAAAATATGAATCGATTATTGAAAATCCGATTCAATATGTCACTTTACGCATAGGAATATTTTTCTCATTAATTTTTGAGTGACAATATTCGTGACATAACGAGGTCACAAAATTGAGCGTGACCTCTGATTTCTACTCAACTGGATTGCCTCATCGTAGGCGAAAAATGTTGAAACTCAAGTGCCCCCTCCCCCACCATCTCAGAATGACGTCAAGTCAGTCAATGTATTAACCCTTCCAATAGATTACATTTGATAACGTGAAAGCTGTTACGATGTGACTGCAGTCACAGCGTAACAACTTTCTCATTATGAAAGTTCAAACGAATGCATAGCATGACGCTAGTAACACGGAGTCAACTTCCCAATCTCAGCACTTGTTTTGTGTCAATAAATAAATAAACAAAATATGTTTTAAACATTTAACTTCCTTTATCGAGAAAAATGTGCACATCACCACCATATTCATTTTTCTCGGGCATCAAAGTATATTCTTTAAAAAAGTGATCTGCCATTGCCAGGCGACGAATTATTGAAAATCCTCGAGCAGTTTTGTTGTTGAGCATTGTCTATTTATAGTAATAATTATTACATCCACTAAGGTGGCGCCAGGTGAGACACTTTTGCGCATGTGACCAATGAGCTTTCCAGCAATCCAGTTGTGTAGAGATCAGAGATTGTGACGTACCGATGTCATAATATTTACAGATTGAACGGAGTGATGACCCCACTTCAAACATGTAAACTAATGACCAATTTTACATCGGTGACTTCATAAAACTATAATTCTAGTAAACTGTTTGTTTCGTGGATAGTTTGCAGTTCAAATATAACAGATAATCACTGTTGGGGAATATATATAAAAAAGGTATATTGGTCGTCTAATGATTGAATCCTGGGAATTTTTGTCTTGTTTCGTATTTAATCTTATTTGTTCTGCAAGGATTGGAGAACAAGTTATGCAACCTATATTAACGCCTCTCCGTGGCCAAACGTCGCAGGTGTGTGGGATGACCTTCGTAGCGGTAACTTCGTGGCCTCGCTCTTCTCGATTACTACGAATACTACGAATCCTGCATGGAGTGTGTTACTCTCCACACAGAGGACAACCATTTAACGTCGTTTGTCTTGTTGGCGTGCTGAAAAGATGGAGTGGAGTTACCCACCCATGTAATAGCTAAACTGGTGTAATAGGTAAATGAAGCTTCTGGACCGTTTCAGTAAAAACACTCTAAAATCAGTTAAAAGTTAACACAAACAAACTGAGTTGAGAGAATATGAACCCAATTGGGTTCATATTTACTCAACCCAGGTGATTTAGGTTACTTTTTGGTTTGTTGATTTGGGTTAATTTTAACCCAACTGATGTTAGAGTGTAGACAGTGCATAAAAACAGGGGAGCGCGATGGTGCCCCTCCCCTTCAACACCACCAACCACCAACAAAAATATTGCCGAAAAAGTTTCGGTTGGATGGAGAAACTTTGAGACTTTTGTTGTAAAATATCGTATTTCGCCCTTATGGCCACAAAGCTTAAATTCGTATCCGCCTATACTAAGACGGACACTGTTTACATCTACATTGTGCTGCAACAGCTCTTTGCAACTGACTGTTTATTTTTTGCGACGTATTTCATTTGTATAAAACTGTGTTGAATTTTGTAGTTGTAACGACCATAGGCACCTGATCACGGCGATTTGATGAAATTAAACAACTACTTACACCCCTACACTGGTATATTTAATAGTATAGGGAGGGATATTTCTATTTCAACAAATGGCTGGGAGTGGATGCCCGTGGTATGAAATAATTGTATGCATTGCTTTTATGTTCTATGACAGATAGGTTATATTTCAGTGTAGGTCATGCTTTTAAAACTATTATTTTTGCAGATATCTCACAAATTTGTGTAATGTATATAATAACACTTATTTATTAGACATAATACATATCACAAAACAGGTGTAAAATTGACTTATAGTATTGTATGCAGTACATAACAGCATATTTCTACGTTGCAAGACCTTCATGATACTTTTGAAATTGGACTGATACCCATATTTCCGACCACAAGAACATTTTTGTGCACACTTCGTGTAACAATAACGAAGCATATCCCATGGAAAAGTTTTGTGAGAGAAATTCTTCGAGAAATGATTAATACCAATAACAATATGATCATCAGTTTGTTTGTCACAGTTCTTCGAGGAAAAGGCCTTTTCTCTTATTTCGACCATGGTTCATTCTTCCCTCGCTCCCTTTTTGATACTCTAGCATCCAGGAGCAATGCATACGGCTTACGCTTTCCATTACAGGACCTTCGATCTTTCAAACTCCACAGCGACCGGACCGTCCCTGGTATGTGTCGCCTTACCCCTTTTAACTTCGACGACCAAAGTGGCAACGTCTTAAAACTGTCACAGCAAAATGGACGATTTTCCTTTCAATTTCTGTGGAGGTTGAGTAATAATTTGATATTACATCCCTATATGGCTGGAGTACTACATTATCACTGATCCTCTTGTCTATGGCGCTGCGAATCTCAAATTTTGAGTCGAATCGGATCTCGAATTGAGTCAGGTAGAGGGACTTCAAATCGAACCCAATGATGAATCAAATAATGCCGATTCTGAAGTTGCAGATATTGCACCTTCTCAAAACGGAGGAATATAGCACATTTTTTCAGCTTACACCCATATTTTGTATTGAACTGAGACTCGTCAGTTTCAGCAAGTCAATAACAAAAGCGGAATATTACAGCAATTGTGCATCAAAATTATTTTCGAAGCGGAACCTCCTTGAACTTTTCTTCTCTCACCAGGTCTCTATAGAGACCTGACGAGAGAAGAAGAGTTGAAGAGTTGACACTTTATAGGATTTTGAGAGAGAACATCTCAACGGTTCGAAAATTTATGAGACGTCCGGATGAATCGAATCGAACCTTCTGGAAGATATCGAACGAATCGAATCGCGGACTGCCAACTTTTGCTTCACGCACAAATTCACGTATTCCAGAATGAAGAGTTAAGAAGCCTTTTTGTCATGCTTTTGTTCCCCACGTGTCCATCACAGCTAATCTTGTTAGATAGATAAATTTGAGGAAGCGCAGTGACCCATTGGTTAGAGTATTGGACTTTAAGCCGAAATCCAACAGTTCAATCCTGACCTCCGCCATTTTCGATTTGTCCTTAGTCAATACACTTAATCTAGATTGCATACATAAGGGTAGGGTGGCGCCGTGTACTAAGCAGTACTTCAACCAATGCTAACCATGTTTGTGTCGTGTTAGTAAGTTGGAGAGTATGACAGTTGCTCGATGGTTGTCTTCTCAGGAACTAGTCCAGCCTTTAAATAGTTCATCGCCTTTGTTTAGATTCACACGTCTGGAATATTTCCGGTGGTCGGAAAAGCGAACCTATGGTTCGCTTTTCCGACCAATGGATATAATCCAGCCGATTGAATCTAACAAACACCATGAACATTTATTTTTTTTTAAATTAACGCAAGCAATGTTGGACAACCGAGACTTCATTTCACCGAATTTTTATGATATTACCATTAAGAATGAAGATTAATCACAACCGTCGTTTTATGATTACACCGCGAAGTTCCACTAATTGTGTTAATATCTTGATGGTTTGAAGGTGAATTAAATAGCTTTTGATTGGAATATCTATAACTGGAGCATGAAATAATATTTGTAAATCTGGACGAAAGATCATCCCATTACGCCAGTGGCAAAACGAGCGCAAACTCCACGAAATTATTACAGTGTTAGCCAGTCGGGATTATAGTTCATAAATTCGAAACTTTTTTGAGTTTTGTATATGTAAAATACACATAAAGTAATCGTGAAGCAACATCCTACTTAATGAACACATTCGTACCGGTACTCCAAACTGATCATGCTGGCCCACTACAGGTCGAATCGCCTACAAATGGCCGACTGTGTTTGTTACATAAGTCCAAGTAGCAAATCATATAGTCTCCTAAGAAAGTCTGCGAGTATAAGTGAGAGCTAATTAATATCTGCATGGGACTACAATCGATATGAAAATGTGCCGACTGCACCTTAGCGATGTCCCTGCTAGTTGTGTATATGTCGGCCGTTACACTTATTATGTAATCGAGGGGTGTGGGGGGGGGGGGGGGGTTAACACATTTGCTTTGTTGACATTACTAAAAAGAACATCCAGGCAACAAATGGTGAATATAAATTCAGATGGAGCTCGGATAATACCACGCCATGAGAAGAGAAAATATAGGAGACAATATAGGCAAATAGACTCTCTATCGCCTCTCCTTGTTGAAAAATACATTTTAAAATAATCAGCTGGGTTAAAAATCAACCAAAATCAACTGGGTTGAGTGAATATGAACCCGATTGGTTACGGCATTTGGATTTCAAACCCAAAGGTCCACGAAGTGATCCCTGCCAGGGATGAATATGTTGTGTCCTTGGGTAAGGCACTTAATACCGATTGGCTGTGTGGGGGCACGGTGGCGCTGTATACTAAGATGTACTGAACGTCGATGGTGTACGCATCTTCAACAAGTGCTAACTCTGCTTGTGCGGAGTTTAGCATGTTGAGGAGTCTGACAGTTGCTCGATGGTTTCTCCTGGTACTCCGGCTTCCTCGACCCGTAAAACTGTCCGACAAGAGGTAACCCTGGCTATCGAAAGTGTCATTAATCCTCAATAAAAACCGGTTACAGATCACATGCTGTTATGTACTACTGAACAAACGAAATGGGTGAGTCTATCGTAATTCTGAGTGTGTTGGGGAGGGCAAGTAACGATTGAATCATGCAGCCCTATAGGGGCTGTATGATTAAATTATCACTGACCCCCTTAACCAGGTAGGTGTTATTGTGTTGCCTGCCCTAGCGCTACTGATGTTTGGATTACGCAGAAATCTATCCATACCTGTTTGAAAGGATTAAAAGATACGTCGATTGTGGCGATAGTAGTGTATTTATGATTCTGTATTTGTTCCTAAAAATACTCCTTGATTTAAATTTTCCTCCGATCAGTGGTCTCTTTCCGTATTTGGGATTTGGTTTGATGCTTATGGGTGATGTTTTCATTCGGAGTCACTTCGTGTATACAGTAAGTAAGTAAGCAAGTGAGTAAGCGAGTGAATCTTTATTTAACAGAATACAACGGTTCAATTGTTTTTGTTTGTTTTTTTTGTTTGTAATAATTATTTACAGAAGCATTCTGATGGGAGGCAGCATGGCCAGATTGACCGTCTTCCTACTGTCTCCAGTAATATAAATGTAAACGTGAGAAAGTGTGTGTCGGAAAAGGTCTCGCGATCAGTATCTTTTTCCCAGTTTATCGGCTCCAATCAAGTGTCATGAACTTCGGCTGTTTACTTGGCCTTTTTCTCCTTAACTCATGGAAGGCTGGTAAAAACATTGTATTGATTGAATATCAACTCTTATCTTATCAAATGTTAGTGCCAGGAAATTGCTTCCCGTATTGTTTGAGTGAAGATAAAGTGCTTAAGTTTTCAACTTTTTTTCTTTTCGTGATTCTCCGAACAGTCAACCTCGAACCATCTGCTGCTGTGCAACTCGGATGCGAGTGGCATTGACATTAGGCTGTTTGTGTTCAAGTCGTTTTTCCTGCAGCTCAATTGTGCCAAGTCCCTCGTTGAGAGAACACACGTAGAAATATACTTCTCATGGCAATGAATGCAACAACGAGTTACACGGAGGTCCATTGGTAGAAACGTTGCCTGTGTTTGCTATGAGTAACCAGGAGAACCTGCCGTGCTTTGGGTGCCATTTAATGAGGCAAGTGTGCGCAATTCCTACGCGCAATTAAGCCTATGAGCGCACAGTTCGTGACTGGACTTCTAGTTATAACTGTATTTCCGGTGTTAATTGACACATTCATTTTATTTCTGATTTCTGTTTCAGTGGAAAATGAAAAGTTCTTGGTGACAGAATACAATATCGGAAATAAACTCATTTGTTTAGCTGTTTTCATCAGACAGCACGCGCAGCACAAGAATACTAGCTGAGTTGTCAATAAACTCCTTCCTGAATTTTACCTATCTGCAGTACTTCAACAGTTTTCCCTCGTTCCCTTACAATGTCACATCAATAAAGCGTAACTCAAGTGCACTACCGGTACTGTGAATTCAGGATATGAATACGTTAAGCAAAATGCATTACGCTTGGTTTTCTTTCAAATGGAATGCAATATTTCGCGTAAACACCACACAAATCTAAAATGGATAATGATTAATGGGAGTACGAGAATGATGATGACAAATTAATGCATGGCATGTCCGGTCAGGTTCAATTCAGGCACTTTACATTGTAATACTCCAGTTTCTCTCAGCTTCTCTCAATAATCATCAAGGAAAAGCAGTTTGTCAAAATAATAAATCATGCAATGGCATGCTTGAGATGGGATATTACGCCGCACCCGGGTTTTTTTTCGGAAATATAGAGTACTGAAAGATTGCTTTACTTACAGGATTTTCCTTATATGGGTTTATTTGATTACCCAATTACCAGTTACAGACAATTACGCTACGTACACATCATTTAGAACTGGTTATCGAATGGGGTGGGTGGGGGGGGGGGGGGGGAGGGTGCTCGTATAATGGAAAAGAGGGCTGACAATGCTATGGAATTACCGACTGTAGATAGCGGTACAAAGCATCGCAGTATGCAAGTTTCACGCGACAATGCTTTTCATTACTAATTTTTTTCTACATTTTGTCAGAAAGTTTATGTTCCCGACCCCTTCTGCACAAAGCTTTCTACGGAACATGACTCGGGTCTTCACACTTCTTCATACTCTCATTAAACTACTTGAATCCGAAAGACCATTTTGCCGGTCCATGGCCGTGATACGATCTGAATTCATAAATTTGATAGTTGCCCAGTAAATTTGTTTGATAGGCCAATGAAAATGTTCAACGTGCAGCCCCAAGGCTGCACGTTGAAAATATTTATTGTTCTTCCACAAGTAACGAATATAGACTCTACCAGTTGATGGCTCTGAACAGACCGGTAATAAAGGGTCAAAGGAAATGTAGTGAAAACATAACAGTTATAATTTTCTGTTACTACTTAAAATGTTCTGTTAACCTTACTAACCCGTCTTGCATGAATATCGAAATAAACAATACAAATGACCGCCGGGAAAGATACGATAAAATTAATAGTTAAGCGACAGGGTGTGTGGGGGAGGGGTGATTATTTAATCAAACTACCCTTCAGGCTGTTTGATGAAATTATTCAACCTCCCTACAGATGCGAAAACAAATTTGCCTGTTTGCAGGTGACGGCATTGCGTTCAGTGACCCCATTCAGAAGCTTAGCTTTGAAAGGGCAAAGTCATGTGAATAACACCGAAGGAAGAAAAAAAAAAAAAGGTTCCAAAACAAATGTTTGGAACTCGAACAATCTGTCATATCTTCCCATCCGACTTCTTTTACCCGTATGGCTTCTGTCTGTATCTCAATTTAACAGATAATAAGGTTAAATTGACACTCTTTTCCAGCCCCATGACAAATATAATAGCACATACCTTTTTACCATTTTTACCAAAATTAATGACGCATTGTAATTTGATAAAATTAAAAAGACAGAGCCTGGAAGAACTTTAGTTCCACCTTTTATGTTCAAAGTAAATACTTAAAACATTTTTTAAACAACCGTTACACTAATATTTATTTCGACTGCGTTTATTCCCTAGGTGAAACGATGATTAACTTGGTCTTTCATCTCATCCTGAAAGTTTTCGGTTTCCATCTCACCCTACTCACGTCAAGAAATGTTCCGTACTTTCGTAATTATTCATAACAGTGTGTCTAGAAATATTAGTAGTGTGTCTCGTCTGATTGAGGCATAGTTTGGGGAACCTCGGTGGAAGACCTCGGAAGTGACGCCATGTCACGTGACCCGGTGGCGCCATGTTGTGCTGTAATGATAACCCACGTCAGAGGTCATGTTGTGACGTCATTATCATATTGATAAGTGGTGTCAGTGCGCATGAGCAGCGCGTGTTTCCGTTGTCCATTTTGTATACTGGAGGCCGCCAACGTAGTTTATATGGTAGGACGTGGTTTCTATGTGACCCAAAACCCTCTAATAGGAGGGGGTATGTTTGGAGGGTATGTTCCTTTGTACAAGAGTAATTCTAATTACCACAAATAACCCGACAATCCCTCCAAATCACCAAACTCTACTCTAAACCTCCGAAACGGACTTGCTGAAACCCCATTTTGGTCTTATAAGGGTAGCACGTAGTGTGTTTGATTCAATGGGAGTATATCTAATTACCACAAACAACCCGACAATTGTTTTACCAGTTCAAATTCTTTCAGAATCCTCGGTTTCTGTCCGTTATTCGGCGTCCTTCGGGTATGGGGTATACTCCAGTAGAGTTGAAGAACCTATCAGCTGGAACATATTTGCTTAGTGTTAATATAATTAGTTTTTCTGGCCTGTTCTGGTTAGTTAGTTCTAACCCTATTCCAAGTCCCCCAATAAGCTATCGAGCAGTTACAGGAACATGTATTGCTCGAACGACTCGAAGTCCATCGAGCAAATGAGCTACAGAGTAATTGCTTCGTCGACTGGTTCCACCTACTGCTCGAACGATTCGAATCGTATCGAGCAAATGAACTATAGAGCAATTGCTCGACTCCACATACGACTCTTATATTTATTTTGGTATTTGAGGATACCTATGACATGACAATATGACATTTGAGGATACCTTTGGGGATACCGTTTGGATAATCCCTTTTTGTCGTGTGGGGCCTTGAAGGCCATGAGAAAATCTCTCATTGGGGATAATTTACCATCCTTCATGGCATCATATCGACATTTGAGGATACCTATGACATGGTGATGTATTATCTGAGGATACCTTTTATGGGATATTTTTTGAGGATACTTTTTATAAGATACCCTAAGAGGATACCTATTGGGGGTTAGTTATTTGAGGATATCTATTTTAAGATATTACATTACCTGTTTGGCCCCGGCGTCTAGGCCTCGCCAAGACATACCTATTCCAAGTTCCCCTTATAAATTATCGAGCAGTTACTGCAAAGTCATTTCCAGAACGACTCAAATTCCAGCGAGCAAGAACAGAGCATATTGACACGATAAAGGCACATTCTGAAACCATCCATAAAGATAATCTCTTGTTCTTCTGTTTGAAAAAATCGGTTTTCGGTTTAAGTGTATTTTTTCGGAACTCCTGAACTACTGACTACTGACTTTCTCGCATACAAGCATTATATTATCATTTATATTTTTTAAACTCGGTGTTTATTGGCATTTAGGAAGCAACAATTTTTATAGACAGTCCAACAATGTTTTATCTACTCTCGTGGAAGGTAGCGCCGTTCGACTTTGATAATTAAGCTGTGAATGATTCCATAGTACACTCTAAAATTAGTTGGATTAAAAATTAACTCAAATCTAATTCATATTCACTCAACCCAGTTGATTTGGGTTAATTTTTAACCCGACTGATTTTAGGGTGTAAAAGTGGATAGTAATTCCCAGAACATGCAGCTGTGCTTATGTTGGCATGAACATTTCAAACATCTCCATCTCTGTTCCTCCAATCCTCCCCCCTCCCCGAAAAAGATTTTCTGAGAGATTATGGAATTCTTAATCGTATTTATTGATCTTTATTTATTCTGCCTGACGTGCCGTTTTAGTCCATCATGGTTGTCGAAAAGTATTTTTTGGAACACCTATGATCCATTTCTATTCTGTGATATTTGATGTACACCACAGATTTGAGGAGTAAAAATAGTGACATGGAATGTGCAGTGAGTGCTATTCAGGTGGACAATAGCCGAATGTGAGAATGTTTGTCGTATGTTCAACGGGACAATGCTAATGTGAATGAAACACCGATCGACCTGCAGATGCAATCCATGAGAGACACTCTATTGTTCAGTGGTATCAGGGAAATAGAGACAGATAAATTGTCGTCTGAAGATCTTTTAACTGACTTTATAAAAGACAAAATGAAAATTGACAGGCCTATCTACCTCGAGCGAGCTCATTGCCTTGGCAAGAGACAACCCGACAAAACCAGGCCTATAGTTGCAAAATTGACCTATTTTAAAGATCGGGAGTGTGTTCGAAACCGCTCGTACATTCTGAAAGGCACAAATAAGTTTGTTAGCGAACACTTCCCGAAGCAAATTGCAGACTACAGGCGGTCTGTCATTCTTCCACTGGCTAAGCAAGCTAGATCTAGTGGTAATAGGGTTAGAGTTGTTCCAGACAAGCTGTTTGTAAATAATAAGCAAATTTACCCACCGACACCCCCACCCTACAGGGTACTTCCTAATCCCGCCACATTTGGAAGGGAGAGGGAACGAGGCCACGACGGACAGATAGCATAGGCCAGCCGGGAAAGGCTGCCTCTGAAGATACTCTCGCTGAATGTTTGTGGCCTTTTATCGAAACTGAAAGACCCTGAATTTGTAGACTACATCTCAAGTTTTGAAGTTCTTTGTTTCCAGGAAAACAAAGACGGATGATACTGATAAAGTCCGAATTGAGGGTTTTCATGTATTCACGCCAAGAAACCGATAAAAAGTATCTAACGTTAGATCGGGAGGGTTATGTATAGCGGTAGAATATGGTCTGAAATCATCCTTTACAATTTTATCAGATACAAACGAAACTGTTCTGTGGGCAAAATTTAGAAAGGGAAATGAACCCCCTGTATTATTCGGGAATGTTTATTTGCCATTTGAAGGCTCTAAATACAGTAAGGGGGATGCACATGATAATCTACTCGTCTCAGTAGCTGATAAGCTAGCAGAAAGCAATATCGTTTTCCTGATCGGAGACTTTAACTCACGAATTGGTGAATGCTGTGAGCTTTCTGACGCTTTGCGATGTGAACTTGCTGATAAGGTTATAAATGGAATAGCTGCGGACAGGAAGTCAAAAGACCAGGTTACAAATAATTTTGGAAGAAAACTTGCAGCACTGTGTAAACGTAATGACTTACTCATCATTAATGGTAGATTTGGGAAGGACAAGAATATTGGGGCGACAACCTGTAAGGGTGTAAGTGTTATCGACTATCTGATCTGTACGTCAGAGTTCGCCAAGTGCTTGACCGATTTCGTGTAAAACAGACCCGATCACTCAACTTTGTAAACACTTGATATCAGAGCTGAGTTCGCTTTTTTGTGTTTCCGTATATAGGCAACGACTGTATGGGAAAAATTATCCCAGTTGGGAGAACACTTAATCTGGCACCAATATCAAACCTATAGAATGGTAATTCTGGGCTTATATCACATTGAGCTATACTCCACTATTGCACCCCATCCAGTCGATACGAAAAACTATAATCATGTTCACGTGCGAGTGAGCGAGATTATTACAGTTTGAGCACGAGGGGAGGAGTGGGGGGGGGGGGGCGGCTGGGGGATCGAAAAGTATTTTTTGGAACACCTATGCTCCATTTCTATTATGTGATATTTGATGTACACCACAGACTTGCATGTATTTATACTTTTACTTTTGGTATTGTAACTTTATTACCAAGTTATGGTGAGAAGTTGTAATAAACTAAGCTAATCTGGTGGAAGACGCCGAACTGTCTCACAATAGCAGATGTAAATAAACTTACTAATTGCGTTTGCTCTAATACTTATATGAAACTTTCCACCATCGAAAGCCGCGGGTTAGATGTTACCATGTTGGTGCTAAAGGCCGAATGTTCTCCTGGGTTCGATTCCAAATAACCAGGCACAGAATCGAAACTACTCTCGAAAACCAGAGTCCCGGATAGCGATTTTTTCTTCCTCTTTTTGCCAAGGTGCTCTCGAATGAAACACTGTCGCCTGGCCATGTACCACGCTTATCAATGTCGGGTACAAATGTCTCAGCTGTAGGAAGTAATTGAGATGAGATTAAGATCATAATGTCTATTCGCCAACTGCAAATGTCCTCTCTCTCGAGTACAACTTCACAACGGGCGCTTAACGCGAAGATAGGCTACTTCGCAATTGCAACAAGATAAAAAACCCGCTTACGAACTGTAACGAATGCAAATTTTGGTTAGAACACACCCAAACCGCATGGAAGAACATTGAACAAATCTCTACAATCTACAGACACCGTTAGGCTCTAAGTCTTCTCCTTTTCTATTTTATTTTAAATTAGTCTCTAAGCCAAACAAAGAGAAATCAACTTCCCACCATTTCAGTCACGTGATCATTACTCAATGGACTTTTGATAAATCATGAAAACCAAAAAGATTTTCCAACTCTCTCAACACTTGCGATACGTCATTGGTTACACTCTTTCCAGTGAGTATTGTAAAGTACTCTGTGTCTTACCCATCTAGGTACCAGCAAAAGGCTTGTTTTCCCTATCCTGATGACAACGCCGTGCGTGAATCAAGAATGCGGTCACGATACACAAGGTCGCCGAATTTGAATGTTATAAAAATTAAAATCTGGACATTCGCTCTAGTTCGGGGCGCCGCCAATGAAGTGAAGCTCAATTTGTAGATAACGGTACACTAATTGTATAATTACACTTACCAAAGGTGAATTAGACGACTCGAACAATTCAACTTTAAATAATGTACGTAAATATGGTTCCCCTACTATCGTTTGCCTGGAGTTAATGCCCTTATACTTATTTCACAACAGTATTTTCCGATTTGTGATAACTTGTATGCTTTATGAACAGACAATACGATTTTTAAAAAGTGATATTTCACAACAAATAACAAAAACAATACACAGGCTAGAATGACGCTATGCTTTCTCCTCATCAAACCTAAAGATCCGCCATGTCGAAAGTTCTCATTGACACATTGGCTAAACAGTACTCGTACCTCTCTTTGCACAATTCCAACCTTCAGACAAACTTTCCCCTCTATTCCATAAACGAGCCGATAGTGGAACAACTTTTATTCCGAATACTGATTGTCGTCTTTTTCCGGATCCGGATTTGTGGGTCAACCCCGGATGCGGAAAAGGTTGAAATAATTCTTTTTTATGCATGGGAGTGCTGCTTTGCTTGGTTATTCATTTTGAAAATGATTTTCCGTTTGTAAGCCGCAAGGAATCTGAGTATTCGAATTATTTCCAACCAATAAACAAATATACATGTATATATTTGTGTGTATCTGTTTTGTGGGAAAGTCTGTGTTAGAGATGGTACAGTGAGGTGGGAGTGTGCAAATGGTGTTTTGGAGGGCGTGTGGTAATGTTAAAGGCCCTATGTGTCTCCATAGGGTCAATAGACAAGATTCCATACAAAATTATTCAGATATATATGATATTTTATACCATGATTACCTATTCTGCTATATATGAAAAGCCTTTGACATAAATTTTAGCTTTATACACCAACCGTGGTGAACACGCCAGCAATGGGATTTCAGTGGTAAACATTTACACCTACCGTGGAACTACATCCATGTTGACCTTTGGTGACGTCGACCTGAATGCGAACTTGTCTAAATTTATCGCACGTCGCCTCGAGAAGAGTGAAATGAAAATGGCATTTTTTTATTACGTTTTTAAACTAGTTTACCTCATAAAACGCAAAAAACATTAACAAACATGCATTGTCTCATGTTCATAAAACATCCATAACTCGAAATAATATGTTATTAAAATTAAAAATGCCCGATTTCTTTTTCCATTTCGTTTGGGTGATAAAATTGACAGCGGAAATACCGCCCACCGATACTCATGTAAACAAAACAAATTCGCACGTATGTACGGCTGCTGCTCAGTAAAATCGAGAAAAAATAATGGCGACTCTTTATAATCTGACGATCATGGTATAAATAAAATATACCCAAAGTAGCTTGGTGTATCAAATGTTCACCACTCGTGGTGAACATTTGGTACACCAAGCCACTATAGGTATATTCTATATATATGCACTCGACAACCTAAACTACTGCTACTACTAATAAGCCTAAACTAATTCTGATACTTCTACTGCTGTTATATGTGTTACTACTACTGGTATATTGTTGCTACTACTAACACAACTACATGTGCTACTGCAGTAACTTCTACTACTACTACTACTACTACTACTACTACTACTACTACTACTGCCACTGCCACTACTATTACTACTACTACTACTACTACTACTACCACCACCACTACCACCACTACTACTACTACTACTACTGCTGCTGCTACTACTACAACTGATGGTACCTCTGCTCCTGCTAAGTACTACTTCTATGAGAGCACTGGATCTTAAGTGAATATGTCGAACTTCCAATCTGGAGGCTGCGAGCTCGAATCAAAGCGCTGCGTTGTTTCCTTGAGTAAGATACTTAACCTAACTTAGCCTCAATAGAGCTGTGATGTGATGTATTGAGATCAGTGGCATGTTGTTGATCCTTATGAACATGATGATGCACCCAATGCGGATCGAGTACTAACCCTCGGCGATTGTTAGAAAGCTCAAAAGACTAATAGTTACTTAACGTTGCTCTACAGTTGCCATTGAGTACTTCTCCGTCATCAATGAAACTACCCGACCATGTGATCCTGGTGGCTGAAAGTGCCGTTGAAACAATAATAAATGTACAAGTAGTTGTGTCTTCAATCTCGGCATATCATTGAGCAAGGCACCTCATCCCGATTGCCCACATGGATGCACGGTGGCGTTGTGTACTAAGGCGTATTGCACGTCGATGGTGAACTTGCCTCAACCAATGCTGGCCATGCTTGTGAAGAGTTATTTCGTTGGGAAATCTGGTAGTTGCTTGCCGTTGTTTGATAGTTCTCTCCGGGTACTCCGGCTTCCTCCACCCGCAAAACTGTCCGACACGAGGTGACCCTGGCTGTCCAAACTGTCGTTAAACCCCAATGAATAAATAAACTCGGACTAAATAAATAAACGTACAAAAAATTTAAAATGTATCAAAAATTCGTATTTATTTAATTTGATTCTATATTTGTTATTTTTTTTAATTTTTGAATTTCACGGGATTGTTAATGTTGCAATCTTTAACCACTTCATAATTCTCTTTGAGTCGACAATTCTACGTCATTTACCAGTTGGAAAGGACATTACTTGTAAATATCGTTGATAATGTCAAATTTGCAGAGGCTCTTTCATCCACACAAATCACTTCTGTGAGCTTGGACGACCCGTGGACGAGATTGAATGTGTCTTCACAACTTCACTTCAGAAAGTCATTGATGAGTTTGCGCCAATGAAAAGCCACAGCTTCAGCGTACGCCCATGTCCTCACTGGTGTACTGATGAGATCAGAAATGCAAAATCCCCGGGACGGAAACTTGAACAGCAGCCAACGGAACGCTCTTAACTTTATTAAATGGGCACAGCAAAAATACCTTTACGATTTAATTTCCGATAAAGCAAATTTTCCATATGTTCTATCCACTATCCTCGAGAAGCTTTTGCACCGATAAAAGACCAACATACCGCCTGAGCATTCATTGTCTGTTGACTTTGCAAATAGATCTTCTAGTTTCTATGTTGAAAAGATTGACAGAGTTTCGCTTGATACAAGTGCAATCTCTAATTTTATCAGACTAGCACACACCCGCCCCAAAGGCTGTCTCACAGCTTGCACATTTCAAATATTTAGCACTAAAAGATACCTTTTAGCTGAATGTCCAAGGCACCATCAGAACAGTGTGTGTTACACATCATTCTGACATGGTTGTTAAAACATATGATTTGGAATTAGGTACAACAACAACTAGTAAATGTGCGTTAGATGTCATTTCGACATGATTGTTAAAATATGTCATTTCGACATGCTTGTTAAAACATGTCATTCGGAATTGGGTACAGCAACTTTGAAACTAGTAAATGTCTCCCTACAATCTGGCGTCTTTCCAACGATCACGAAGCATGCTTTAGACAAGACCCCCCTCAAAAAGACTAGCGCTTGACCAAGCGGATTTGAACAACCACAGACTGATCCCTGACCTCCCGTTCCCATCCGGGATTATTGAACAGCCGATTGTTTCTCGTCTAATTTTCTATGTCTTCCTGTCTGAATACAGGTCGAATTGTAGCACCGAAAGGGCACTTCAGACCTAATGTCTTTCTCTGGGGACTGGGCAGCACCTACCACGACCTTCCATGAGTGTATATCCATGGGTGCCCAGCCCGGAGCTACCGCTCTACTTGTCGTGCACTATGACCCCCCCCCCCCCCCTTTATCACAATCCCAGAGACGTAAATTCTTCGCATGAGAAACATCACGTACCAATCTACCATACTGACTACACACCAATGCGAGTATTTTTACCAATGGACCCCCTGCCCACGCTGCATTGTCCTTACGAATACAGCAAAACAAACAAAACCACCCCCACCCCTCGGGAACTGTGGATAGGGTGTCACTGGAGTATGCACAGAAGTGAATACTACAACCCATGGACCACCAACCGTGATACTGCTCTGGAACCTATAAGGCGGTCCAATTTTTGCCCCCCCCCCCCACCACCCAGGGGCACGTTTACACTGGTACGGCCAAAACGACCCCTCCCGCCTCGCACCACCAATGGATGCCCAGAAGCTTGAGGACGAACCTGGTTGCTATTGTGTTCCTTTATTATCACTATTCTGGACCTTCGGGTCCCTATCGGCAGAAGCATTACAAGTGTGAAGGTGTCTTGCCTTGCTTGACATCTGTTCCCAATGAAGGCTAGTCTGCCTACCTCTATTACACTCTTTCGGACGCACTAGTACCTACTTATAGTGTCTTTCCTTTTGGTCGGCCACAATAAATATCAAGACCTACTAAAATATTAACTGGCTTCAAAATATTACATCACACCCTTGTAATCTCACCAAATAAACTATTGCCAGCGTAAAATGAAGGTATCACTGTTCTAAATATTTGGTTGAGAATTATCTGCATTGATTTGTTGCACTCGAATAAGATGCAATATAAGTAAGGTAATATATGTAGGCCGTAGGATAAGACTCGAAGGTGAGGTCTGGTAAGTTTTCTATTGGTGAAGGGGAGAGTGAGTAACTAATGGAAGGGGTAGACAGAAACAGGAGAGAAAGTGCATGAGAAAGGACACGAGAGAAATATTGTAGTTGAGGAGATTGAACAATCGCCAATGGGAAAAATGTAAAACAGTTCGTGTCCAAAAGCTGGGAGATTAGGAGGGAGAGTAGGATAGGAATGACACTTCAGGAGCGGGGTTGATGTGAGCCCCATCATCAGATCCTCACGGTAAATCGGTCAGAGGACAGCCGAAGCAGTATTATTATTACTAAGCTCCCCTGCATGTATTTTGATCTTGCACATTTTTTTTATTTCCATCTCCAGTTTTCGGTCCATTGTCAGGTAGACTGTGAAATAGTGCAACACTTACTGCAATTGATAATAAATAAAAATATTACACAAGAGGCTTGAGGTGAGCCAGCAATAAAATGTGTCCACAAAGAAACCAAAAATATCAAGAACAGATTTCATAAGCTTTGTCAGTCTAAATTATCTGGGGAAAAGTTATGGAACAATACATGCAAAGGCCAGGTCATTGAATTATGCTTTCTGGTTGATGGGATTAAGCTAGTGAGATTTAAATTAAACACTCCAGTGCATCAGATATTTTAGTAAAGTGTCGCCTGCCTGTTCAGGCCTACGATACGTCAGGTAAACAATTTTGAGGTTCTGTTGTACCTCGTGGGACATGATCCTTTTCGAAAAAAATCCTTTCGCCCAGACTAAATATTCTCAGAAGGTAATTGACAGGAGGTAGACTTCGAAACTGAGAGATTGTCCCCTGAACTCTGCACCATCAGGCCAAGAGGAGCCAACAATCGTTGATAAAATAGGCTGGAACAAAATGGAGAAAACCTGCAAAAAAGACTCTCAGTGGACATGGCCGATTACCGCTTTTGACTTCGACAACATGCTCGCAATCAACTGATTAAAATAGACAGCCTTAAAATAAATTTACTTTTAACAGTGGTACTTCCTTGAATCCCTCATAAAATCAAATCATAGCTGCCGAAAATCAGTCAAGATTTGATTTGGGTATAAAGTTTTCCCGGTTTTCTAGGAACCGGGAACGGGTTTGAAATTACCATCTGATTCGGGAACCTGGAAATTTCCCGGGTAATATCAAGCGAATTTACAAGAGTAACAAGACACATTTATTTGCATGAAAATGAACACATTTTCCTGCAATCTTCCATCTCCAAACGGAAAATTTAGTTTCCAAAGAAAAGTTTGAAAACCCAACCCCGCTTCAAACTCGTGTTCATTTTCAGAATCACTATCAATCACAATTTTAACCAATGCCTCCAACATCCACTCCCTCTTTACTGTCAGCAGTCTCGTCTACTTGAAGTAGAGGAGACTGTTGTCGGCTCTGAAGGGGAAGTTGGTGTTGAAGGAGGTAGTGAATAGTGATACTAGGGATTCTGAAAATTAGGACGACTTTGAATTTTGATACGGATAAAGAGCTGACTGTCGAAGAGGTGAGTCCTCTGCAATTGGTTGAGAGCTACAGGTATTTGCTGAAAAGGGTTCGTCAAGAATCAGGATTGTAAAAAGCTCAGGCGTGGAAGGGCTGATGAATTTTTAGAAAGTTATGTTGGGGCAGTTTTTCAATTAAGAAAACTTCAGTTCAACCCACAAACAGTGCCACGCTTGATTCCCGACTTCGCTCTGAAGATTTATCTGGTATCGTGACCGGCTTTTGGAACCGAGAAGCCGGGAATTCCTGTCTCCGGGATTCAACCCCAGATTGATGTGATGAAAAACCTCAAATGAATCTGGCACCAATAGATCGCTGTAAAGATAACTAATATGGGCAGATTTTTTTAACAAATTTTATAACATATTTTCTGTTTTGTTTTGTGACGGAAAATACACCTGCAACGGCGAAGTGTTAAATATGCCCATATTATTCTATGAGGTTAAATAAATTCTGGAATTCAATTAGTTTGAAATCCTTCACCGTCAAAGGAGATGATCGGTAAGGGAGAAACCTTACTCGACATGAGAAGTGCCTTGGGAACGGAAAATATTTCGACTCGAAACCTTTTACGAAATGAGCTTCCGACTGACACGCAACCGAGTCAAGTGATATCCCACTGGCGAATACGATAAATGACATTGTCAGATCAATTTGTACGTGCGTTGGACGTATTATTTCTTGAAAAAAAAACGAAAATGTTCTCCATGAGGGATTATTTATATTAGTCGGATGCTGGACAAATGCGTAAACCATTTGCTTAATTAACTAACTTACTGCGAACGAAATGTGATGGTGGGTTATCTTTTCAGAATAATCTATTACATAAATGGGAGGTAAGTGGTTCCGTGATTCAGTTCAGCTGCATAGAGAAACGTTTATTATCTCCCTTGATATGCAATGCAACCAGAAATTTTCCGTCGCGTGGCCCTGGCTTCCCGCCCTGGGACGAGTGAGTCCGATAGTATATAAACAAACAACTAACATACCTGCGGGTATAAGAGGGTGTGGTGAAGGCTTGGAATTAATTTCCCACCACAGTCTTTTTTGTCAGAGTATTTCGTTCCGTTTTTTTCCGTTCCCTTTTAGTCTGTTTTGATTTGCTTTTGAAACAACAAAATGTAGCTGAATGGGAAAAGGACGAGTTTTCAGAGAGCAAAGTGCTTTGTTGCGGAAATAAAATGTACAGAGGGAGATGTAATCAACTGCCGTTAGTGGATTAGATAGGGTAGCTCCTCATGGCTTACGTAGGAAAGGTAGAAAACTGTCATATTATTCTTTAGTTGAAATGATGATCCGTTTCCGCGACAATTATACAGAGAGTAATCGCTTGACTGGACTGGTTACGTGAAATAATTCATGAGAGGTAGGGACGTTGTACAAACACGAGTGCGAGAATGCGCACGAGTGTTTTACAATATAGTCCCTTGCTTCGAATGATCATTATATTATTTAACCCTTTACCTAACGTAACGGCCAAAACCGGCCAGCGCTATTCTCAAAACTCGCCAATTAATTTTCATTATTTTTTCATTGTTTGTCTCTAAAACATAGGCTATGACCCCTTAGTGGAACGAGCTCGTCGAGCTCGTTCCGATGAGGGGTCATAACCTATGTTTTTGAGACAAAAAATGAAAATAATAGTTATTCAAGAATTTTTGGGGGGAAGTGTCGTCTGCTTTTCATGTTAGGTAAAGGGTAGAAAAACAAAAAAACAATGAAGTACCCATTACACCCACGGCAAAGCGTCTTCGTTTCAGAGCACGGATACATGATCCGCTTGTTGATTGCGTAATTCACTTGTGAAGTTATCGTTTATATATATAATCAAACCCGGAAATCCCAGTTAATCGCACTTTGGAAAGTAATACAATTGTTCAAACCCTCAACCAGAACGTAACGGGTATAACCGACCAGTGATATTAAACAAAAACCATAGCTTATAACCAATCATCGGAATGAGCTTAACGAGTCCGTTCCAATGAGGTGTAATAAGCTATATTTTTGAGGCATATTCAAGACATTGTTATGCAAATGTAGTCTGTTATGCCAAACAAAATTAAATAATTAATTCTTAGGCATTTTTTTTTTAAACGAAAGAGGGAGGGCGGTTTTTATTTTTATTTTTTATTCCTGATAGAATGGTCGCCGATGCCTAAAATCCAATTGTGAGAGACTAAAATTAAATACTAGAGCTCCCATGTTGATTTCGCTGATAGTTTTTTTTTGTTGTTGTTGCTGTTTTTTTGTAACAGCGATCACACAACACAAAATCAATTTTGAATAAATAAACTGCCGATCAAAAATAATTAGGAGTTTATTTAAATGATTGAGTGCTAGGAGCCACAATCAAGCCTTTCAAAAAATTGAGTGTACCAGTGCAAAATAACATTTTCCATACCCATGTTTCGTATTCAGTTTAACGTAAATAATAGTTTGTTCATACAAATTTGTTCTATTACAAATTATTGGAGAGTGCCTGTTGACACTCTCCAATAATTTGTAATAGAACAATTTTTGATGAACAAATTCAGACCACCAAAAATAAACTAGTCCTCAACCAGTTAAATAAATATTTGTTTTGGATACAAAAGAGAATCGTGTCACATTTTACGAAGAGAATAACACTGTATCAATGTATACGACACAATGCATCGCAAATCGCGATGAGATACGGCTAAAATTACATGGTAGTTTTGTACATTTTGAATTTTGCATCCGAAATAAAAAAT
This sequence comes from Pictodentalium vernedei, assembly GCA_031216915.1. NCBI lineage: Eukaryota > Metazoa > Mollusca > Scaphopoda > Dentaliida > Dentaliidae > Pictodentalium > Pictodentalium vernedei. The sequence goes on along the minus strand of CM062297.1, from coordinate 338,715,469 downwards.
GACGAACACGGTTAGAAAAAACGAATCCGCCGATGCCTGAGAATCAAAAGATTATTTTTCTTTAGCCTTGTTTGTGTTATAGGTAAATAAAGTGTTAAGAGTTAAAGACATAATGTCGTGGATTGTTTCATTTGTCAATAACTAGTTTTAGCTGAAAAGGCACGAATCATCTCACAGTAAGAGGATAAGACCTGCAGAACGAGGTCGACCGGAATTATCAATTATCAATACTTACCATGGCCGTGCTGCAAAGGACAGCGGCCATGTTGACAGTGCTATTTTTTATTGAGACAATTAGAAGAGCTGGAAATCTACGTCAGCATTCGGGACTTTTACACGAAAAATTCAAACCTCACAAGGAGACGATCATCACGCAAGAGAAAGAATTTAAGAGTTCTGCGGAATGTCACATCTGCAGACAATTGTTCGCCGAAGCTTCAAAACCTGAATACAAGAAAGTGAGAGATCACGAACACCACACTAGCAAATAATTTTGAGGTGGTGCGCACAGTAGTTGCAATCTTAAGTTGCCAAGTTCCTACAGTGATATTTCACGATCTTCTGGGTAACGAAAATCATCCGTTCGTGACCAATTTTGCATGGGCGAGTGAAATATCCACTGTTTAGCGAACAGTTCTGCTCCGAGAGGAACTCTGTAGCGACACGGGCCTTGTGTGCTCTTGCAATGTCATCTTGGAAAATGAATCGACGGCCATGACGTCGCGCAAATGGCACCACATGAGCTGCTAACATGCTGACATGTAATGCTGTTCTGCTTGTCATGGTTTTGCCTCCCCAAACCATAACCGATCCACCACCAAAACGATCGTGCTGCCTAACGGTTACGTCATGGTATCGTTCGTTCTGCCGCCTCATCACTCTGTTTCGCCTGTCGTGGAAGTCGAGAGTGAACCTCGATTTATCTAAAAACATGACGTTGCTCCACCGACCATTGTCCCAGTGCTATCCTGCTCCACACCAATTACGCCTTGCTGTGATGTGACGTTCAGTCAAAAGTGGAATTATTCGAGGCCGTCGAGCGCACAAATTCCAGCTGTGTAGGCGATCTCGCGCATCTGTCGCTCGGTGCAGATACTGTCCAATTTCTGAGGCACTTCGATGGCGGTTACGTAATGTTGTGGTTCGGATGGAACTATCCTGATTAGCAGTTGTCGCCCTTGGACGACCTGACCGACGTCTATCATCAACATCGCCCGTCTGACCGTAGCGTGACCACAACCGGCTAATCACCGATTGAGTAACGTTGAGAATTTGAGCTACTGCAGTCTGTTGCCAGCTTCTAACTTGCCATCGGCACGTCACGTGTCAGTCTTCGCATACCTCAAAAGTTACGTTTCAGCCAGAAACTTTTGATGAACGAGTTTATACCAAGAAAAGAAGGATAAGACCTTCGAAAAAGTCCGTCCAGTACAAATTAATATTTCAAAACGTCCCCCCACAGACATCAACGCAGCGCTCGTGCGAAAAACCTACACGAACTTTTCGTGTGCCGGTGACATTCATGATCCATACTAAACTTGGTAACATATTGATGTGTCCAATCAGGCGTATCCAATACCATTTTGGATATCCCCTACTTTTTTGAATAGTATATAAGAGGGAACAAAATCTCTGTTTACCTATATATACCGAATCAAAAAAGAAAGTATAATAGAAACAAATGTGAAAAATAGCAGGAAGGATGAAATATAATGTACTACTCAAAGTTTTCTAAGCACCAAGTATATCCAACTACCTGTTGTACGTTTAGTTGAAATATTGTAATGAAAAGTGTATATGTTTTTTATTTAATTATATCTTTAATGATTTAAGTACAGACATTAAGATTTTATTCGTGTTTGATATTATTTTTTAGCTTTTGAATACGTTAACCATGGAAAATGGATTTTATTGGTAAAAAATTTTTCAATTTGTCAAATATTTGACGGAGCGAACTGGTATGGGTTCAATATCGAGTATGAGGCCCATTACTGTTAATTACAGCTTGACAACGCTTTCCCATGCTCCCAATCAGGTTTCTGGTGGTCCTTTGTGGGATGTTGTTCAATTCTTGGACCAACATGACACCAAGCTCCTGGACACTTCTTGGCTGGACTTGACGGGATGAAATTACAAGCTGCAACTCATTCCAGACATGTTCGATTGGATTGAGGTCAGGTGATCTTGCTGGCCAGTCCATACGCTCAATCCCCTCCCTCTGTCGGTACTCCCAGACAGCATGGGCAATATGAGGGCGGGCATTATCGTCCATCAGAATGAATCTATCACCCAGTGCACCTGCATACAATCTGACGTGGACATCCAGGATTCCATCAATATACCGCTGTGCAGTCAATGTACCACGTTCAAGGACACAGAGCTCTGTAAGTCCATCCCTGCTGATGCCGCCCCAGACCATGATTGACCCTCCACCATAGCGGTTGTGCTCAGCAATGTTGGCTGCAGAGACTCGTTCACTTGGTCTTCTCCATACACTAGAACGCCTATCTGTGTGGTCTAGGCAGTACCTTGACTCATCTGTAAAAAGGACAGGTCGCCAATCTTCTCTGGTCCACCCAACGTGGTCCATGGCCCATTCATATCGGTGGTTCTGGGACAGCGGAATACGACTACATGGTCTTCTCGATCGGAGACCATCTTCGTGCAACCTTGCCCGGATAGTCTACGTCGACACATTTACCCCGGATGCATACTGAAGGTCATCGCGAAGCTGGGTTGCTGTGGCAAAGCGGTTCATACGGGCCTGGCTGATCAAAAGCCGCCCTTTAGCTGCAGATGTTGCCCTGTCCCTGCCACCACCATGCCGTCATACTGGTGTGCCATACTGCTGAAATCTTATCCAGGCACTGGTGATCACCGTATGGTGCACACCAAGGGCTTCACCATCCTGACGATGGGTAGCCCCTTGCTCCACCATCCCTACAGCCCGCCACATTTCTGCTTCGGACAACTGTCTTCTTACATTTGCATTTGCCATATTCAATCGTTAAATCACAGGGGTTTTTGTTGAAAATGAAGATTGAATACCCTACACATGTCATGTACATGTAGACAGTACACGAAGACATCATGAAAATCAAGTAGTACATGCTTTCCTTGACTGTCACGAAAAGGCTGCCTGTCGGCAGAGCTAATGTAAACACTGGGGACCATCTCAATGCATTCCTCAATCATATCCAACAAAAATATCGCAAATATGTCCCAAGCAGATTTCACAATGATGTGTCAAATTGTTGGTGCCTAGCAAACTTTGAGTAGTTCTAATGTTGCATGTTTGTGGACAAGAAGTCGTGCAAAGAGGTTAATGACATGTTGTTGTTGTCCACCCAACCCTATACAATTTTTCTACGGATTTCAAAATAGCACGTGCAATCAGAGAATGTCAAATTGAATGGGTGACCGACGAATTTCTTTGTGTTATGTTGTGCAAGAGAGCCTTGGTTATTGAGAAAACACGCTAGTTTTTGTCTTCCGACATCTTAAAAAATGCCAAGGTTGACCGAAAATTAGAGGTTGCGTGCCATTGGTATGCATGAGGCTGGGATACCTCCAGATGAGCTCGCTGCTGAGATCGGAGTCACTACGGCCAAAATTTACCATCTCATTGGAAGGTATAGAACCTCCGGATCTACTGGCGACCGACCGCGTTCAGGTCGACCAAGAGTTACGACCCCTGCACACGACCGATACATCAGGACGTCTCACTTGCGGGATCGCTTCTTTCCGGCGAGAAGGACAGCAGCAATTACTCCTGGTAGAACTAACAATAGAATCAGTGCACAAACTGTGCGCAACAGACTCGCTGAACACGGCATCCAAAGTAGGTGTCCATACCACCGACCAATCCTTACCCAACGTCATCGTACCGTCAGAATGGAATGGGTACGTCAGCGTGTTCGCTGGACTTAGCAGCGTTGGAGCACAGTTCTTTTCAGTGATGAATCATGATTTTGTCCACTGCGTGCTGATGGTAGGGCAAGAGTGTATCGCCGACGAGGGACGGTTTTCTGATGCCTGGGTGCGGGGATGCGACCGTTTTGGCGGGGGTAGTGTAATGGTTTGGGCAGGAATTTCCTTGCACCATCGAACGCAGTTGATCTTCATCGATCGTAATCTGAATGAACAGTGATAAAGGGACGAAATACTGTTGTTGTCTCGTTGTTCAACGCTAACTTCGGATTGCAGTTGTTCCAGCAAGACAATGATCGATGTCACGTGGCGCGTATCTGTCGTGACTTCATTGAGGAGCAGAGCATCGAACTTCGTCCCACGCCTCGACTTTCGCCAGATTTGTCACCAATCGAGCATCTTTGGGATCAACTGTACCGCCGGGTTCGACTTTATGATCTTCAGACGTTATGCGATTTACGTAATGTTCTAAGGCAGAAGTTGAATGCAATACCACAGGGTGACATCCAGGGACTTGCGCCGTCAATGTCTTGCCATCCAAGAGCAAACGGTGGACATACACGCTATTGACTGCATGTGTGAACTTTTCATTTCACCCCTTGTCTGAATTGCGACGTCCTGGCGTGACGCTGGCAACAGTTAGAGCATGCAGTTATGCCAATTCATACAGCTCGACTCGAAATATGAATTTACAATAATTTGTTTGGGATTAAAGTCGATAAATACTAAAAGAATCGCTCCTCGAAATTTATTATATTTTCTTTTTTGACTCAGTATATATAAAAAGAAGTTCTAAAAAATAGAAAAAAAATAGATTTAAATGAATTTTAAAAAAAAGATCAGTCAAACATTTTGGAAGAAGTGAGGTTGCAAAAAAAGAGAAAGACCACAGAGGCTGCACTGTCGATGAAGAGAACATGAATTCTCAAAAACTTTATAATCTTATTGGAAGAACTCAGCGATGCCGCGACTAAAAAGTATGCCGACATGGGGTGGTGCAGATTTCAAGATACATTTGCGAGATAATTACGTGGATAAAAACATGAATGTCGATCTGCACTTGAAATCGAAATGGCTAATAAATGTCGCCAATTCCATATATCCGAAACATTATTACGACAATTTGCATGCGCAATTCAGCGATTATCTGAGAGATTGTTATGTCAATAAAATAATGAATTCAGAATTGAGTAAAATTCAAATACGACATCGTATCTACCTGAACCCACAGATCCCCAAAATACGGTGTCCAATATATTCTTAGACACAAAAGAATGAAAGATATTTTATGCAATGGTCAAGAGCGAAATGAAGACTGACTTGGGTGACGGAATGAATAAGACCATTAATCTATCGAAAATGAAGGACAGAGATTCGGAATTGTTGGGGGTCAATAAAAGTGTATGTCAACTCTATCCTGACAAAATCTCAGACCTATCTCGAAATACACGTGAACAACCAATATCTGAACAAAGAACTGGGAGGAATGATTGCGCCTGGAATCGACATGAACAGTCACAAACTAGTCGGGCTCAAGACGCACCCGAAATTTGGAGTGAGCCCCGTCAACAGAGAACACGTGTATGGCACTAAAGTCTTGAGTTCTCGAAATAAGCTGGAAGGTCCTCAAGACATGGGAGGTCATCGAATCACCAAAATGGTCATCAATACACCAATCTACTATTTCCCGTACAGAGGGCGGATGACTGCACTCTGAATTCGGTTATAGAAAAAATAAAATATGTGAGGCAAGTATTAACGACACGGGCCAAAGAAAACGGTTTGTTTTATTCTGGTAAATCTGAATGGTCCTTAGGAAACGGAAAAATGGACCTCTATACGTTCAGATAGGTTATTCCATACCAATCGGAGGATAAATCATCATTCAAATGAGTTTGACTTCTAGTGACATGACGAACAAAGCAGTTGTTAATATCGTGGTGAACGGTGTAGAAAACGAACTGTATAACCATCGAGCAGCTGGAGAATCAATATTCCAGTTCGAAGGTATCCATTTCACCTTTGTGATTCAAACTAGGAGAATTAATTTCAAGACAGTTTCGACTAATAATGAAACTGAGAGTTTCATAGTGACTTTGTTGATCGAATGCAATCCCTTGAATAAAAAACATTTAAATACAAATTTAAAAAAATGGTTTTTTTTGTCATCAAAATGAAACCGAATCCCATAGATTTTGTGGATGATGAATTCGATTACGAGAAACATAAACAATTATATAATGGAGTGGGGTAGAATCGAATCCAATTGTAACAAAACAGCTTTTGTGGTTTTTGATTTCAATATCATGATAAAGTAAAAAGCGTGAAGAACTAATTTACATTATGAAAGGAATTTGAAGATTTTATGAATGCGTAACAGACGACACAATAAAAAGAATACGAGCTATTAACGAATGGGAGACCTCCTCTGGTGAATGCCGACTCGGTATGTTATTAGTAAACATCTTGAACATAAACCAAGTATTTTTCATGGAAAAGAATGAATTAAAATGGTGGAACGTGGAATGCAGAATAGGATTCATAAAATTTGAAACGGTCATATTGTGCGATAACAAAGCCGAGACTCTAACAAATATCTTTTTTTTCAAATTTCAGTAACAAATATGAAGATTCACAATAATTTGCTTTTTTCTTTAAAATGACGAAAATAATTTCCTGGCATATCAAAATGCGTTTCCGAATTCAAAATGCGCACCTTTAAAATATTTTAAAAACAAGAGAAAAGGTGTAGAATGTTAATGTGTGTCTTCTCAGACATTTTTGCGTTAATTTTTTTATTAGAAAAAAAATTATTGTGCTATTTTACTGCACCTTTTTTATTATTTATTATGTTTTCTGAACGACTGACAGTTTGTTTTTATCTGATTGAAATGATAACAGGCTATTGGAAATGACTAGAGCGAAATCTTTGTTTCACCCAAGTGGGTTTTCTCTTGAACTGTGTCCAGTTCAAAATGTCTAAAACGCTATTCTTTAGCCGACCGCTCTGTTTAGTGGCATCAAATACAAACAGGGATAGAAACAGGGATAGAGCATCTTGTATTTGGTTGGAGTGATCTTTGGATTGCTTATCAATTCGCCCAGACGAGGATATTGCGATTTGAAATCTGCAGCATCATCGTGCATCCAATAAAAGTTGTTCTTATGGAACGCGGCATTATAATCTATGGCCGGATATCTCGTAGCATTGAGCATCTCGTGCATGTTTCTCACTTTCGAATGATCGAATACGATTGGATTTTTTTCTTGTGAGCCGACACTGTCAGTTTGGAAACCCACTATGATAAAACGCGGCCCTTCCGACGAAGATTTCACTATTAATCTCCAACTAAAATGTTCTGTTCTGGGGCGCTCAAGGTATCATACTGTCTTATTCTGAAGGTCGTGAGCAATAGAGTTTTCGATTCAGTAGTCTTTTAGAGTTTAAATTTTTGGCGTCGGCAGTCATACATGCCATGCTGTGTCGCCAAACACCCTGAGCTGAGGATAATCCATGGCATGGTGGCAGGGCATTTATGGATAGGTGATTGGGTGCCGTAGTCGACTCCAGTCGGGACCAGCTGCCAAAACACTTTATACTTTTCAGTTCCGTGACTCAAATCCATTACTATGTCGGGTGGAATTCCTGCTTGACAAAGGTGATATACAAATTAAAATCAAGTCACAGATGTTCTTTTAAAAAATGTGTTTCTGCAATTGTGGTTTGTCAAACGTTCCTGTGATCTCTTCGTTATCTAATGCTTGTATCTCGCGTGTTATGTGATCAGCACTCCAACAATGATGATCTCCTCGGTCCATTTAGACATGTAGCTTTTTTCGAAGTGTTTTTTCCTCATTTATGAACAGCCAATTTCAGTCTTTTCCGTTCCATTATCAATCGCGTGGGATAGGGGTTCCTGTAGACTTTCGGTTCATGGATTTCACACTTGTCGTCTCATTCGTCAAAGACGAGTGTTGTTATAGTCGTCGACCAAATCGTCTAGAACGTCCACGTATTTCTTGATCGAGTTGACATGAAACATCTATACATTTTTTTCCTCCACTGTTCAATCCAATCACACTAGGCTTTCTCATCATTTTGGGGTAGACCAGATGTCTATAAATCGACAAACTTGAACGTTGTAACATTCTCGACCTTTGTTCACCCACAATTTCTCCGCTCCGGTCTTCTTTACAAAATGAAGATACTCTCCAATGATTTGGTCATGCGCCTTCCCAAAATTATTTTTAAATGGCCTAATCCATCCGTATTTGAAAAACACGAATATGACTGTCCTTTATGTATTTCACGTATCCATTGCATCTCCAAAACGAATGCAGGTCTTCTACAAAATCGGCCTCCAGTATGCAGTCCAATCCTTAGATGGGCACTCTTCTCCTGAGAACTTTCTGCAGGCCTGTGTAATTCGTCTTTTAATGCATTGCTGATTTTTGTTTTCATCTCCCATTCCGAATTGACGTTTCACATCGATCATATTACTGACTGTCGAACGTTCGCATTTCTCTGTCATCGTAGGATATTCTTTATGTTTCTGAAATCTTTCAGATATTCTTATAGCACACGTCGTTTTGCGTTTTTGTATCGGGATATTTCGCATAACAGAGGCCGCATGATCCACTCTATTGATATGTTAGCTCCACAATTTCAGATTCAAATTGGGATTCAATCTCTTGGTCAGTTTCAAACCAGGTTTCGCGCTTTTCTTTTGGGATATTTTGTGTAACAGAGGCAGTGACTTAGGCCGCTTGATCCACTCCATTGATGGGTTTGCTCCATGCTTTCGATGTCAGATCGTGATTCAATCTCTTGTTCAATTTCAGTCTGTGTCGCATGAATAGAACCTCCCAGCAGATGCATTTCGAATGAAAGATTATTGATAAGTCTGTTGACGACACTTCCACATTTTTAACGATTTGAGTCTCTGTCAAACCGCATTCCTTGCAGATTCCTCGAACCATCTGTCTATTATTTTTCGTTTACACTCCATGCATCTTATCCCTGTCCAAAGACGTTTTACGTTTTTTTTTTAAATTTTATTTCCTTGTTTTTGTATTAACATTTTTTGTGTGTGTTCCTAACTGTTTGCAAAACAATGTGTAGGCTTCTGGGAGACATTTTTTCAGGTTATTTTCATGTCCCCTTTGAGAACGTGGTGTGTCTTGATTCCTATGCCTTCTTTAAACGCATTGAATTTATCTTTTCGCTGAGAATGTAGAGATACCTATTACTAGAAATCCGCCCTTCAATACATTCTAAGGTGCCATAAATCATATGGAATTGAGTTTCGAATTGTCTAACACTTTAATCGTTTTTGTGTTTGTTTGCTTTCGACAATAATTATCTACTGATGAATTTTCCTATCGCACTGAAGAATCCAGCTATCACGGCTACACTTTATGTGGCGATCACGAGTGGAACATTTGCTATAGTAGATAAGAGACTAACTTTGGCAACTTCCAATCCCATAATCGCGGTTATTAGATCTAGGTCCAACGCATCTTTCGCAAGTGGAGCATATTTTTTATGAACTGCTGGACGTGTGTCTCTTTGGCCGTTAATTTAGCATAGATTTTATTGATTTGATTGACGCAATTTTACTTTATCTTCTGTCACAGGAGCTGACCTTGATGTTGCAGAAGGAGTTAACGGTACTATCAGATACAAATTATTATTTTCTTTTAATTTAATTTAATTTATTTCTTTTTTTGTAACCGTTTTCTTTAATAACATCCGCGAATGGAAGTTGTCAATAAGGTCTAAGTGAGAATGGGTACTACTCCTGTTGCCAATCGCATGTAAATGCAGTATAAATCACGGATTCGGCCACTTTACCAAAGTGCGAAAACCAAAGGAAATGTAAAACCATTTCTTCCACCATTTGTAGTGATGTCTCCTCTAACGTGTGGCATCGAAATGTAAAATTGCCTCCGAACGAACGTTAAAATGTATCTGACACCTGTAAATTACAAGTGTTTTTGTTGCATCATTTTGGGTCAACTTTTTCTTCAGTGAAATCACTATACCTCGACAACATTTCAGAGCCACCATGTCTTGGTGCCATTCTCTCTCTTCATATCCACTACTCTTATTTCATATTTTCACATCTACTACTGAATTTAGTTGCAAGCTCTGATTTGAAAGAAAAGATAATGAAACAAGTTACTAAATGTTTATGATGACATTTTTGTCGAGCAGTGGGTACATTGGCTTGTGAGTGAAAATTCGAAACATACATTCAGGCACTGCAGATAATCTTTACGATAAAACTATCTTTTATTTGATCCTCGGGAGCCTTGGTTATTGCTAACAGATACAGCGATTTTATGGAGGTAATGTATTTCACTATGATGCCAGCAACAGTCTTTTGTGTGGCATATTACTAAAAGAGACTCTTGTGCACATTCGAATATTATAAATGCAACATTGCTTTAAAATTACAAGATCAATTTCTCATAATAAAAAATCCGCGACTTCTCACACACGGAGTATTTTTTCGCTGTATAAAACGATGGAATTTGAGCAGGTAATATACCGTTTCCAACATGAACCACGAATCCTCTTACTCCGCACTCCACGTATCGTCAGAGTCAGAATGATACATAAAGTTAGTTCCATCAGAAACTCGCAAAATACAAGATGCAGTGATTAACTAGGACACTTTCTGTCACAGTCGAGGAATAACCAGTCTATAATTTCCTGCGTGACCAATCCACTCTCAGATCCCACAGCCGCAGGCTCTAGAGTGGGAGGGTGAACACGCCCACTCCGAAGCCTTCAGCGTATCAAGGCTTAAACAGTTACTCTACGGATTGCCCCTGTATCAGTTGTATGATTATAGAACAGCCAACATGTGGTTTTCTGCAGGGCTAGTCCAGCCACCAACTCTGTAGCTCCCAGAGCTCCAGAGTGAAAGTTCGAAATAATGCAGTCTCAAAATCGCCCAGAAAGGAAAAGTTGTATAAGACTATCACTTCTGATTTTGTAAATACTTCAGTTGATAAAAAGTGAGGAGAACGCTTGGGATTGGTGATTTGAAAATATACAACGGACTCAATCACGGTAAAGGATTCTTCGCATGTAAATGCAGTATAAAGCAACCCGCCATCTTAAAACGAGATGATACAAGTTTTACCCCTCCAAACCCCAATAAAAAAATATTAGGTTATACATTGGTATGGTGAGATGAAGACATTTCTCATTTTCTACGCAACACTCTCATGTGTGGGAACTGAAGCGGGAATAACAAAAACAAGGAACATTTCCTCCATTCTTATTGATTGTACAAACTATTCCTTCGTCGTTTAATGCCCAAAATATGACGTTGACACATTCGGTTGTATAGATGTTTATAATAATATTTATTTCTGCTATTGCTAGTACTACTTCTTACTGTTATATGTTGAAGGGTTAATATGCCCTTAATTTCATACAAATGTAGATTTGCTGAAGACTTACAGTCATGTGTTTCGAGAGAGAAGAGGAAATAGCTGATAGATTCTATCTTTATCCTTGCCGTCGGAAACCTGAAAATATTAAAACATTTTCGTTTTGTCATTAACGTGAGTCGCAGAAAGCTGAAGCTGATGGCACAAAGTTGTCTTTAGAGACCTCGTTTGAAAGAGAAATTGGATCCACAAAGTGTCAGTGTCCAGCGAAAATTAAAATTTAATAAAAAGCTCAAGCAGCAAAACCCTTCAAAACATCCAACAAGTATATAACAGCATAGGCTTACAAATACCCCCCCCCCTTGCCCCCCCCCCCCCCCCACACACACACACACAAAACCTTCGAAAACTGGCTTCCGTCCCAACAACACTATTCTCACCCGACCACCAACTCATCACACGCGTGCGGGGGAGTGCGCGAGTCAAGAGCAAACATCCACTCCAGAGCTCCGAAGCCAAAAGATTACTTCATTCAGAATAAGACTGTGTATCATCTCTGTCCACACCTTTAACCCTTTCGGAATCATGCCCCGTTTGTGTGTCTGATTATCGTTGTAGTGGATGTAGAAACTAAGTATGTCTCTACATGAATTAATCAGCAGCGTTATCGCCTGAAGGACCCCTACATGAGCTTTTGGCGTTGTGTTGGGCAACTGTGCTTCACTCTCCTGGAATATTCAATGGAAAGGTCTTAAAAATACTCCACAAGAAAAAAGTATATTATCGTATGATAGTAATATTTTCTCGAAAATATGGTATCTTCGTTCGAGAATATTTTGGATCCTTCACCAATTACCCCCCTTTTTCAACAGAAACACTTTTTTAGTTATGAAAAATAATAAACGAACACTGACATATATTTAGCATTCCTATAATCCCTACTATTTATTTCTCTACTTATTAGCTTTCATGGTAATTTTCAGCATCTATGGCCAACTGAGATAAATATAACCTATAGAAACATGAGTAGCATCTGTGCAAAAAATATGCACTTAAAAATGGTCGTTAAAGATAATTTTACTTGATATATTTCAATGTATTCATCTCTTCAGAAATGCATTTTTGAAGAGTTGAATACATTGAAATATATGAAGTAACATTATCTTTGACGACTATCGTTTGTTAAGTGTGTATATATATATAGAACCAACAGCCACCGCTGTCTGCTTCGGGGCTAGAAATGCAACTTAATCAAAATTTGATGTTACGTACGTAAACCACCAGTAAACAACTAATGTATTACGTCTACACATTAGTGTGTGTGTGGGGGATGGGTTTTCTGGGTGGGGTGGGGTGGGATGGGTGGGTGGGATGGGTGGGTGGGATTGTGGGTGGGTGGGTGGGTGGGTGGGTGGGTGGGTGGGTGGGTGGGTGGGTGGTTTTGGGTGGGTGGGTGGGTGGGTGGGTGGGTCTTGGGTTTGGGGGAATGGAGGTGGAGGTGGTGGGAAGGGAGTGTTAAATTAGGTATAGGAGGTACCGTGCAAGTGTGGGTGCTATATATAGAAGGGGTGGGGCACTGGAGATGTCGAGATTTCGAGATATTATGTCGAGATCTCGAGATATTGTGTCCAGATCTCGAGAAAATATGACGAGATCTCTAGATATTATTTCGAGATACGGATCTCGAGATCTAGAGATAATATCTGGAGATATTTTCTCGAGATTTCGAAATCAACTAATTTTTTTCGATGTCTAAATCAACCATAGTAATATATATATACATATATAACGAATGTACCGCAAATATAACGAATGATGCGCCGGATTGAGCCACGGAATGATCAGCGTTCAAAAGTTACCTTGACATGGAACCCATTGAAAGAATTCATATATTGTATCCAGTCTCTACTGCGTATAGCATTATCAGAACATATAAACGGAAACTAACGTTTTGTTATCTGACCCTATAAGGTGTGCCACTGTGTTGCGATAATACAGAACACTCTCAGGACAAGGAGATCTATGTTGGATCTATAGATATGTCTGTCGTACTTTTAAGAAATTTGTTGTGTGTTATGCTGATATCAGCTGTGTGCGCATTGGATCCAGGCTGTAGTTTTGTAAATGGCCAGTGCTCATATACTGTAAAATTGGGACACGAAGGGCAATGTGATACGACAAGGGATTCGGATTACCCAAACCAGCTCACATCCACTACGAGTAGACCGTCGGTTAGTGAAGTTTCCACGGGATGTTGTGCCACTACAGAGAAACATTTATCGACTCTCCAGGTAGATCTTCTTAGCAAACTGGTCGACTTAAAGGATCAACTTCTGAATTTCGAAACAAGAAGCAATGGAACTGCTATCACTGCGGAGGCTCTGGGAAATCTTATTGGCCACAGTAACGGGGAATCTTACACTCAAATACGGAATGACGTGACGACACAGATGAATAAACTGAACGATTTGGAATCAAGGTAAAAAGCAGTTTTAAAAAAGACACCCCTTTTACCATTTACCGGCCACAACAGCAACAACCAACTAGCGCACTTAATCCTTTACCTAACGTAATGGGGTTAACAAAAGTCGCCATTCGCATTTTTTTCATTTTTTTCTGCCACTAAACATAGCTTTTGACCACACGTGGGAAAGTGCTCGTTCAAATGCTATGTTTTTGAAGTAAACAATTGAACAAAATTAGTTACTCAAGAAACTTTCGTCTGCTATTCGGGTTGGGTGAAGGGTTAAAATAAAATTCCAGCCTTGAAGACAAAGTCTAAATGGTGGATGTATATGAGGAACCTAGAAGCGTAGCTCATTACACCCCCTGTTCGTTATTATCTGGTTTGTTGAGATGGTTCTGGGTAATATTTAGAATTAGGACGTTTTAAATTCCAAAGTAAACGTGTTGGTACCTATTAACTGAAATGACCATGGCTTTGACATATGGTCGGGTAATACTTGTTTTACATTCGGATCTTGTCTATACACAATCTGTCGACATTTTATATGAATGTTTTGTTGTCACCATGAAGTGAAGATGGGAAATACAATTGCCATATTTTCGCCCCTTGAGAAAATTTGAACACACCAACACCGTATGTACCAGATTCGGTCACTAACAAATTCTGTAAATAATAGTAACTATGGGCCACGAGAAGTGTTTATTATGCCGAAAGTCGGTCAGAATGTCTAGATTTCAATAAAATACTTGAACTTTATGTGCATATGCAATGAGCAGAGGGACATGAGGCTGGAGGAGCAGCTTTTACTGGAAAAAAGTTTGATGTGAGCGATAGATAAGATCAAGCTTTAGCTTCACAAATAAATATTTTTTTACAGCCTAATATCTCCACCAGAGAATCGGGGTGTGTGTGGAGGAGAGAGAATGGGCTTTCCTCCCAAAAGTAGTAACTTGAAGCCTGTATTTATCATGACGTTAGCCCACTAAGGAACAAGAGCCACGTGTGATATGTCTATATAATTTACAACAATGATATTCTGCGTTGTCTGAATTGGGAACACAATAAACTGAATTGTTGGTGAATATAACACATTCAAATCAAACAATAAAAAACAATAAATCAATAAGCACTAAATGGGTTTCCTCTTACACCATTTTGATTCTTCTTTGGCATCAAATAGTGTTCCCCATACTTTTTGGAAACCGCCTTTTTCTTCTGAATGCTGGTTCGCTTTTAGACTCTTTACTCCCAAAATGATATCCATGATTTTCCAGCCATGCCTAATCGCCAGTTGTATCACATAATGCTATCTGCTTACAATAGTATCCCTTTTGTAGTTACAAGAAATCGTACTGTACATTATGCTTCAATGTGGAAAAATCGACATCATGCTTTCAGTTATCCTATGGAGGATGCCCGTAGGTGCACGCATGGTTTGGAGGCGCGATAACAACAACGATAAATCTCAGTTGTGTCGGGATGCTACCGAAAGTAGCAGACCCCTATTCTGTGACTGCCTTTTGGTTCAGCCCTTGTGGGACTTTGTATTGCGCTAGATAACAGTTTTCACCGGGTCTGTTGTTTCGCCAAATCCGGTCACTATTTTATTTCTGACGCTTCCCCCATCTTGCTCATCCTTCTCCAAAGCGTCTTCATTTTGTCTCATTACCTTTGTCATTAGTGCCATTTGGTACAATCGAAACGATCTTCTTCACAGTGAATCTGCTGCTCCAATTACCACTCGGGTAATTGTTTCCTCCTTCCTAGGAAGAATTCGTTTCCAGCTTCTAGTTGATTTTCAACGGCTTTCTCGGGGGGCTTTTTGCCGTTATTGGACTCAGACCTCTGATATTTGCTCCATATTCAATAATAAATTTGTCATTTTCTTTTCACTAGTGCCTGTTGAATTTTCCCTTTGTTTAAATCGAATTTCATGAAAATGGTCTAATCAAGGGCAATTTGTAATTAAGCTGTGCAACCTGGCAAATACTCCCGTTCTTCCATATAACACGGGTAATTATTTTCCCCATTCTCCCAGTAAAATGGCCTGCTTCTCCTTCTTGGTGTTTTATGTATATTACGTTTGTTACATCGTTCTGCATCCGCCCTTGCTGTGATACCTTGTTTTTGTGCCGGTGCAGATGTTGTTTTGGTTTTAATAAAGATTTTATTAAAATAAAAAAAACCTTCGAAATGGAGTGCACATTAAATTCTAAAGATGCAAATACTTCAACTAGAAGAGAAATCGAATTATTAGCCTACAAAAGTTGCTGACAACACTCGAGACGTTGTCATCAGTTTGCATTCAGATTAGGCACAACTGTCTTATCGCCGGAATCAATCATCATTGTTGGCTTCAATTCTTATTTTTCCATGGAATGGTTTTATTTTTTTGTTGGATGGGGTCGTTTTCCTTGTTTTTTACGGCATTCATTCATGTCGCTTTTCTTCTCAAATTTTTAGTTTCAATCACGACGTTATAAAATCACTAATCATCTCTGAATAAAAAAAAACATCGAACACACCAATTCAATACACAAACCACGTTTTTACAGGCCGGATTAAATGGAGAAAAAACATTTCACCTCAGCTTGCCGTCCAGACATGACATTTTGCGGACAAAGTACGCTACATAGCTTTACTAAAAAATTAGTTAAGGTGAAATAACAAATCAGTTCACAAGTGCAATGTTTCATTTGCAGCAATAATACCTCATATATTCGTGATATAAATTGAAAGTCGCTATAGGACTCGCTCCCCAATCAGCTCGCTGAACACGTACTTCCACCCTCACCATTTCACCAGTTAAACGCCCCATTCGACAAACTGCATTCGCTCTTCTCTTTAAGCGAAACTCCCGACCGTCAACACACGCGCGAGAGACAACAGAATTCCAGCAAAATATATTTACAGTGCTTGCTCCAATTAAACTTGACACATCCGATGAACCGACACTGAACAATTACTGTGATATCTCTCGACATCATACATAACTATATATATATATACTACTCAAAGTTTGCTAAGCACCAAGTTCATCCAACTACCTGTTTTACGTTTTAGTTGAAATATTGTTATGAAAAGTGTATATATTTTATATTTAATTATATCTTTAATGATTCAAGCACAGAAATTAAGATTTTGTTTGTGTTTGACATTATTTTTTAGCTTTTGAATACGATAACCATGGAAAATGGATATTATTGGTAAAAGAGGACATTTTTCAAATTTGCCAAAAGGTGACGGAGCGAACTGATATTGGTTCAATATCGAGTATGAGGCCCATTATTGTTAATTACATCTTGACAACGCCTTCTCATGCTCCCAATCAGGTTCCAGATAGTCCTTTGTGGGATGTTGTTCCATTCTTGGACCCGCATGGCACCAAGCTCCTGGACAGTTCTTGGTTGGACTGGACGGACAGAAATTGCAAGCTGCAATTCATTCCAGACATGTTCGATTGGATTGAGGTCAGGGGATCTTATTGGCCAGTCCATACGCTCAATCCCCTCCCTCTGTCGGTACTCTGGGACAGCGTGGGCAACATAAGAACAGGCATTATCGTCCATCAGAATGAATCTATCACCCACTGCACCTGCATACAATCTGACGTGGGCATCCAGGATCTCACCAATACACCGCTGTGCAGTCAATGTACTACGGTCAAGGACACAGAGCTCTGTACGTCCATCCCAGCTGATGCCGCCACAGACCATTATTGACCCTCCACCATAGCGGTCATGCTCAGCGATGTTGGCTGCATAGAATCGCTCGTCTGGTATTCTCCATACCCTAGAACGTCTATCTGTGTTGTCTAGGCAGTACCTTGACTCAACTGTAAAAAGGACAGGTCGTCAATCTTCTCTGGTCCATCCAACGTGATCCATGGCCCATTCATATCGTGCCTGGTGGTGGTCCTGGGGCAGCTGAATGCGAATACAAGGTCTTCTCGATCGGAGACCACCTTCGTGCAACCTTGCCCGGATAGTCTGCGTCGAAACATTTACCCCGGATGCACTCTGAAGGTCACTGCGAAGCTGAGTTGCTGTGTCAAAGCGGTTCCTACGGGCCTGAATGATCAAAAACCGGTCTTCAGCTGCAGATGTTGCTCTGTCTCTGCCACCACCATGTCGTCTGACTGGTGTGCCATACCGCTGAAATCTTCCCCAGGCTCTGGTGATCACCGTATGCTGCACACCAAGGGCTTCACCAACCTGACGATGGGTAGCCCCTCGTTCCACCATCCCTACAGCCCACCACATTTCTGCTTCAGACAAATGTCTTCTTACATTTGCATTCGCCATATTCAATCATTAAATCACAAGTGTTTGTGTTGAAATGAAGACTGAATACCCTACGCATTTCATGTACATGTAGACAGTACACGAAAACATCATGGAAACTCAAGGGGTACACGCTTTCCATGACTGTCACGAAAAGTCTGCCTGTCAAGAGAGCTAATGTAAACACTGGGGACCATCTCAATACATTCCTCAATCATATCCACTAAAAATATCGCAAATGTATCACAAGAAAATTTCACAATGATGTGTCAAATATGTGGTGTTTAGCAAACTTTGAGTTGTATATATCCCAAACAATTAAACACGTCTCGCGCGGCACTTGAAAAACTAAGTGCTTAGCGGGTAAAGGAAGATAATGGAACAGCCCATGTGGCTTTGAACAAAGAAAGGCTGAGAGGTGTCGGGTGTTACGGGTAGAGTATTTAATACCTTATTGCCCCGTCGACTGGAGTTCAGGACTCCTCCCCCGAGATTATTCTCACTTCAGCTGGTTATCTGTAGACAAGTCAGTTATTCATCAACACTGTGGACGAAACGTATGAAGGGTCTTAACTCATAACATATCAACAATAACGGTACAACAATTCAGGATGTTCGGATCTGCTTCTGTCAAAAGCGTTGCCGCAAATGCAATAGCATTTTACATCTTGGTGTATATTTAGAAATTGTCATTATTCACTAATAATGTATGCATTAAAACCTCGAGGGGGAGAATATTCCCCAAAACAAAATTGCACAGATATTAGGACATTAGTTCACTGTATATTGGGCCTGCTCCATGATGTGGACCCCAATATTTCAAATCCCTCTCTGAATTCAGCAACAGCTTATTGGTCAAAATTTCAAACTGGCATAATGAATAGTGCTATCGTGTTGCCACTCCCTTGGTACATTCATGCGCGGGCTCATACCAATTTACGAGAATAGTATTGCAAGTAGTGGCGAACAAGCATAACTCTCTCAGGAGCCGTCCTACCCCAGTGCATTACTAAGTATTTTTGGTGGTTAGTTTTATATAGGCACCTGGAGTTCATGAATGTATTGATATATTTTGACATTCATTGCTGTCCCCAATAGATGCATCTCTTGGCAGTCGCCCACGCCTACAATGAATCGTCATTGACTGTGTGAAAAATGTCATTTCAAAAAAGAAGTTCTTTTCTGATCGGAATTTGTTACAATCAGGTAACTGAAGGTAAATTTAGTTATCGCCTTTTTGTTGTGAATAAATGTTCGTGTTTATTGGAGTTTAAAGTCACATTCAGCATATGTGGCTCTATCGCGACCGCAACTCTACTATAATATCAATTTATTTTTACCGTTTGTAATTGTATTGTCCACATTTGAGAACGCTTCCCCGGGCATTTGTTGCATAGCTCTATTGGGCGGTGAAGTAGAACCCGTATGCCACAAAACACATGTGCGGCTCATATTCCCGTGGTTTCCATGAAGGTTGGAGCGAAGACAAAAAACAATTCCAACTTGGTGAGCGTTTGTGAGAATGCGACAGCAGGTATACGCGACTTTAGCTCTGTTCCATTTTTATAAATAAACTAATGCTGGTACATGCAATATTTGACCAGCATTCACGCCTTATTTAACCACTTTTACGTATGTATCTGCTAATTACAGTTTGCGTAGAGTGGATTGTAACTAAATCCCCAGTGGAGTCGAATTATTGCCCAGAGTATCACTTTAAAATTTTGTACATATGGACAAAAAACACACGCGATGTTTCAGCCAATGGACCTCCGGGTTTAACCCGGAGGTCCAACGGCTGGAACGTTGCTTGTGCGTCTTATGCTTTGCAACAAATTTGCAAATATTGCGTGGATGGAATCTCCCCTCTACGGGCGATTTAGTAATAAAAGTCTCTCCACATGCTGTGCCAACCTTGTTCATGTCCGTCCCCAGCTGGTTGCTGCGACAGACCCGAGATTGTGAAGACTAGAGTCCTTTGAATCTTAAATTTCGGACTCAACTCAAGATTTGAATTCAACGGCAACTAGTCTGTTTGGGTAAATAGTCAAAAAAGTGGAATATTCCAGAAACGGAATCAAAGTAGTTTCGGAAGCAGAACCTATTCGAACTCTTCTGCAACCATGTTGTCTCCCCTGATGACCTATGGTAGAAGAACGGTTCAAGAAAAGGAGGCATTTGGCACGATTTTCAGAACATATCGTCGATTCGAAAATTTCTGAATCAGCGCGTCTCAAATCGAATCATCGAGCTGATTTCAAATCGAGTTGAATTTCTAAGCTTTGCAGGCCCCTAGCGAAGGCATTGTGGTACGAAGATCTCGCGTCATCTTGTTATCCCGAACATGTTCTTTCACAAAACAAAATGTTTTTGGCACAGCTGCTTTTATTCTATAGTTTATTTTCTATCTGTCAAGACGTAACACATTAAAAACCATTCAGCATTCTTATTCATATTCTAGACAACTATGTTGCATTTAATGTCTTTTCATCTAGGCTAGACAACTTGATGTCTGTTCTTAACCAAACACAAGATAATCTAACTCATGCAGAGAATGAGTTAAATAACAAAAATAGTGCGTATCAGCATCTTCTAGTGGAACTGCAAGCAAAGGAGATTTCTCTGAAAGGTTCAACCAGCCGCCTTGATAGCTACACGAGACAAGTTGGAGACGAATTGCAAAGACTAAGAAATGAACTTGCAAAGGCAACGAATGAGCTTAACATATGTCGTGGAGCACTTCATGTGTCTACTGGGCATGGAGGAAACGACGTGAAGCCAGGTTTGTTCAATCGATATATTCCAGACCAAGGTCCTGTCTTCTCTCTTCGTATAGTGTATGAGTACTGTGATAACAAAAGTGGAAAGAGAATATCGATCGGATCACGACACAGTCGCAATCCAGTCAACATTCTCTATCCGCTTTCCTCCCTGAACAACGGTGTAGAATCTCACTTGCCGAAAAAGAAAAGCGAGAATTTTATATCTCAGATGTTATATTAGTTTGTTTTTCTTGACTGGTCTTTACTCCATCACATGTTATTTATGAATTCGCAACCCACCGGTGGAAGTATGACAGGACTAGATTGCGATCAGTGGTAGGAGAGCGATGAACCGGCCTTATTCAGCCGGATCTCATGCCGGATCTCATGTGACGTCATAGTAACGTGAGCTAGTGAAGTCTGGTTTGGTTGTCATGGTAGCCCGCGTGAGCGGCCATCTTGTGACGACATCCTCAGAGTGATACGTTGTCTTAGTACACATGCGCAGCGCGTGTTGTTAGGGTGATATGTGTTTCCGTCGGCCATTTTGTATACTTGAGGCCACCATCTTGGTTTCTATGGTAGGACGTGGTTGCTATGTTACCCAAGGCTCACAATACGAATGGGGTATGTTCGAAGGGTATGTTCCTTTGTACGAGAGTAATTTCCCAATTTGTAGAATTACCCAAATAAACCCGACAATCCCGCGAAATCACCCAAAATGACGTTATTTGATATGAAACCCCAGATTGGGCATATAATAGTAGCACGTACTGCTATAGTACCGAGAGGGCCCCTCGGGGAGGGGATAAGTTCGATTGAATTAGAGTAGTTTTCAGATTCGGATTTTCCCCCAGAATCCTCGTTTACTTCGTAGAATTACCACAAACAACCCGATAAGTGTTTACTTGGCTCAGATTCCCCCAGAATCCTTTTTAGTATCGCAACACCATGGCTTATAAAAGTAGCACGTAGTGCTATAGTACTGAGAGGGCCCCTTTGGATGGCCCTTTAAATTGCTTTTAACCTTTTGGGTAACGTAAACTGATAGATAACCTTCACAAAAGCCTATATGATTCCTAAAGCCAAGAATCTATCGAGCAGTTACTGGTAAGTCATTGCTCAAACGACTCGAATCTGATCAAGCAAATGAGCTATCGAGCAATTGCTCGATCGAGAGACTCCACATACTGCTCGATCGACTTGAAACCCATCGAGCAAATGAGCTACAGAGCAACTGCTCGCTCAAGTGACTCTACTGCTCTTCGACTCATTTAGGTATTTGAGGATATATATGGCCTGGTATTGTATTATTCGAGGATACTTTTTATAGGATACTTATCTAAGGATACTATTACCTATTTGGCCCAGCCTTCTAGGCCACCCCAAGACATACCTATCCAAATCCCCCTTATTATCTATTGAGCAGTTACCTAATAGTCATTGCTCGAACGACTCGAAGCCCATGGAGCAAATGAACTTTAGAGCAATTGCACGATCGAGTGACTCCACATACTGCTTGAACGACTCGAAGTCCATCGACAAAATGTAGTATCGAGCAACTGCTCGAACGAGTGACTCGCACATAAGACTCTTAGTCTCATTTCAGAAAAAGGGGGTGCCTAAGGCCAGTCATTTTCAAAAAAGGGATTCCGTAAGTAGGTGACCTAGAAACAGGATTGATGATTTTCCCTAATAAGTTGAAGAGCCAAGAGAGTAATTGCAACTGCTCGAACGACTCGAAGCCCATCGAGCAAATGAGCTTTTGAGCAATTGCTCGATCGAGTGATTCCACATACAGCTCGAACGACTCGAAGTCCATCGAGCAAATGAGCTTTAGAGCAATTGCTCGAACCACTCGAAGTACATCTAGCAAATGTCATATAGAGCAATTGCTCGACCGAGGACTCGCACATACGACTCTTGGTGCAGCTTATAAGGGGGTTTTGGGATAGGTATGTCTTGGGGTGGCCTAGAAGGCTGGGCCAAACTGGTAATAGATTCCTTAGATAAGTGTCCTATAAAAAGTATCCTCGAATAATACAATTCCAGGCCACAGGTATCCTCAAATACCTAAATGAGTCGAAGAGCAGTATGTGCGAGTCACTCGAACGAGCAGTTACTCTATAGCTCATTTCCTCGGTGGCATTCAAGTTGTCCGAGCAGTATGTGGAGTAACTCGATCGAACAATTGCTCGGTAGCTCATTTGCTCGATGGGCTCCGAGTCGTCCGAGCAATCACTTTTCAGTAACTGCTCGATAGCTTATAAGTGGGATTTGGGATAGGTATGTCTTGGGTTGGCCTAGAAGGCTGGGCCAAACAGATAATAGTACCCTTAGATAAGTAGCCTATAAAAAGTATCCTCGAATAATATAATACCAGGCCATAGGTATCCTCAAATACCGAAGAGTCACTCGATCGAGAAATTGCTCGATAGCTCATTTGCTCAATCAGATTCGAGTTGTTTACTTACCAGTAACTGCTCGATAGATTCTTGGGTTTAGGAATCATGTAGGCTTTTATGAAGGTTGTCTATCAGTTGTCTATAATCCAAGGGCGCCCCTTCAGTACTGTAGCACTACGTGCTACTATTATAAGCCATGATGTGGCGATCCTAAAAAGTATTCTAGGTGTGGGGGGGGGGGGGGAATCTGAGTCAAGTAAACAATTATCGGGTTGTTTGTGGTAACTCTACGAAATAAACGAGTATTCCGGGGAAAATCCGAAGGGTGGGGTGGAGTGAAAAGGACAAGTACCCGTGTATATAGCCACCCGAGTAGAAAAAAGCATACCTAGTTTCTCGACCAACGCATGAAGTAAACTCTCAAATCTTCTTACTTGTTAGGAGAAAGTCCATCATCTCATGCTACCTTTTTCTGCTTCGTATTGCTACTTTCAGTCGGTAAATTTATCGTCTCGCCTACCACTTAAAGAAGCTATCTTCGCCACTGAATTGATTCAAGTGGTATTGGAAATGGACAGCCCGAAGGGTCAACTATCACTTCCTTTTGAACGGCAGTGGTCATTTTCATTAACACTGTACCTCACTCAATTGGACGTGTGTATGTTCAAAAAAGAAGTGAATACCTCCTCGAGTTACAAGAGAGACGCCAAGAAGCTGGGAAAAAAATATTTATGCGGGGATGAATAGCCACCATAATTTAAAGTGTTTCAATTGCTTTTAACCTTTTGGGTAACGTAAATTAACCAATTGAGCAGTTGAAAGAAAAATAAAATAAAATTCAACGAAACTATACCATGTGACACCTCGTTGGATCCGGATTGTCGGGCTCGTTCCGATGGGAGGATGGCATGATGTTATTTGTTGAACTTTTTTGAAAAATTAAAAAAGGTAATATTCAAAATTACGAACTGGACGTTCATAAAATAAGTGAATACCTCCTCGAGTTACAAGAGAGACCCCCAGGAGCTTGAGAAAAAAAATTACTGACGTTGGGGTGAATAGCCACCATAATTTCAAGTGTTTCATCTGCTTTTAACCCCTGTACCTAACATAAATTAACCGTTTACCTAACATGAAAAGCAGACGACACTTGCACAAATAATTCTTGAATAACTCATTTTTTTCATTTTTTGTCTCAAAAACATAGGTTATGACCCCTCGTTGGAACGAGCTCGACGAGCTCGTTCCAACGAGGGGTCATAACCTATGTTTTTGAGACAAAAAATGAAAAAAATAATGAAAATTAATTGGCGATTTTTGAGAATAGCGCTGGCCGGTTTTGGGCGTTACGTTAGGTAAAGGGTTAACAAATTGAGCAGTTGAAAGAAAAACAATTAACATTCAACAAAAACATATCATGTGTCCCCTCATTGGACCGACCTCGTCGAGTTCGTTCCAATGAGGGGGTCACATGATATGGGTTTGTTGAATATTTTTTAAAAATTAAAACAGTAATATTTAAAATGGCAAATTCTATATCATTCGCGTTGGGTAAAGGGTTAAAAAGTAAATAATCTAAAGATATGTCTTCAATTTCTAGGATATTGACACACATCTACTGCTAGCAAATTTCACAAATATTTCCATTAGAATTTCATATTTCTCCAACCAGGTACCGGCTTATAACCAGGCCGGTATCTCGTCGCCTGGGTGCTAGAATGTTCTATGTCCCCTATGGGACATAGAACATTCTAGCACTCAGCCGACGGTCTGTCTTCAGATATTGAGGAGAGGCATGTTTTCCCGATTGTGACATTTGGTTACCCAACTGTTCTGATATACATATACTTATGCTTCTTGAAAAACTGGTCACAAAAATCGGTTTGGAGATTAGCAGATATTAGCCTCGGCAATCGACAATGCTCATGTAAAAATGTTGACAGACTACCACGACGTTTTGTCACGGCATATATGATTGGCGAATTCCGAGCGCCAGTCCGACTCACATATCACAAAACTGGCAACCATCTGTGACAGTTATTAGTGTGCGAAGGTCTTTGAACAAATCAAGCTGCCACGATGTTTTTCGCAGCTGGGTTTTCCGCGTGGTTTTTAGTATAGGACATCATTCACCACACCAGAAAGTCACATAATAAAACAGACCACAACGAGGATGGAGTACGGTCGACTTGATTAACGACCGGAGTAGGTGGTTTCCCTGTATTTCACACGCGCCTTTCGCGCGTGTGAAATACAAGAAAAACATACACTCTGGTCTTTGATTTCTGTCCCCATTCACTACCAGGGTTGTGTTCTGTATTTAGACCATGATTAAACTTGAAAAGAGTGAACGAAGATGATATTTTTAAAGAAATATATAACCTTCGGAGGTCTGTTTACTTCTTTGATTCATGCTGGTTTGTGTTAAAGGATGTCAATCGAGTCATAGCGTCAATAAAATGTGTAACGGCCAACCAGATGTGTTCTTACATGAAGTTCTTAACGTAGAACGGGTATCACGTGTGAGTATCAAACACATTTCCTCGCTATCTGTATCGTATCGGATAACAAGGAATTCACGCAGGAATCGTAGTCAAGTTATTAATTTCGACAAACCGTGAAACGAGTGGTCCTCTTCCCGACGAGGCAAATATATTTGTTTCGTTGTTTCGGGGGATGTTGGGAGGGGGATAGAACTTATAACTAATACTTTTGACAAGCTAGCTGTCTGTTTCATTAAAGGCTTCGTGTAAGCTATGACTGATTAAATAGAACCAAAGTGAACAATGGAATGGAAATGAAGCTCTGCGGAGAATGCGACGAAACGTAAAATTGTATTTGTTTCAACCTAATATTTACCATAATACTCAAACGTATTAAATGGCTTCATTTGTAGTACTATATGGTGATATTTTGGTGACAAGTTGTTCCTTTGAGGATAGAGATCACCTGTGTGGCTATACACAAGACAGGGGTGATAGCGGAGACTGGTCATTGGGCTATGCGTCTGAAGATGGATCAGCGACAGGACCGTCAGAAGATCACAGCTTTGGCGCGCCATCCGGTAAGTTTTATTAGAAACCTAACCGACCACAAAAATGAATTGTTTCTTGAAATTCAAACAATAAAAAATGGACTGAGGTGTCAAAACTTTAAACCTTTCATACTTTTGTACGTCTTATGACGTACGAAATTAAACAGCGCGTTGATGCTTTGTGGTCATTTGTTTTGTTATTATTTTTCGATTTTTAAAAATTTTAACCTCAATTCCTATTTTCGCCCTAATAGTGCTCAGTGACAATCGTTGAGCCAAATGTTATCGCAGCTTAAAATACTAATATAATCCTGCTGTCAAGACTTCTTAACTGGTTGAGTGCTAGAAGGGCAAAGGCCAACACTTTCCTTGCTTATATTTCATATTCAGTCAAACACAAATAATATTTTGTTTATATTACTTTGTTTTATTACAAATTATTGGAGAGTGCCTGTGGGCACTCTCCAATAATTTGTAATAAAACAAGTTTTGAATAACAAATTTAGACCACCAAAAATAATCTAGCCCTCAACCAGTTAATCACCAATGTGAAATCTTGTTATTTGTTCTTTCCGTCGTTTGACGTCGCATTTTGAAAAACGTAGAAGAAACTGAATTCCCAGTGACGTTTGAACGTCAGGATAATTAAAGTCTCAAATGGTTAAAGAAGTACTATAGTTCTTATCCAGTTTTAGTTTACTCCGCCTCACCCCGTATTTGCCTATCCAATCAACGTCACACAACCCCGAAGCCACTTACACATTGAATGATTAAGGGGGGGGGGGGGGGGGGGGGGGTGCGCAAAATAATTACCGATGCCGATTTCAATGGCAGCAGAGGAATACTTTTCTCTCTACTACATTTGGGTTGGGTCAAGAGAGTGTGTATCCCCCATAGGTATTCGGCCAATACCTACTCCTCCCAACTGACTGCCAATCAGTGGAATGGGTAGGTATTGGCAGAATAGCTGCCAATCTGTAGTCCTTGTGTAGCCTGGTCAATGTAAGGGAAACGGAACGATAGATTCGAAAAACCGGTCGAGAATGTGATCGAAAATTGGAAATCGCTTTCGCTCTGGCCGACAAAATTTTACAAGAGCAAATTGAATTGGTATTATTCAATTTCCAACTTTTGGAATCTACATCACCAAAATTTAGTAAAAACAAAGTTGGGTTTTTCGTCCGATTGAATTAGAACTTCGGTTCGATTGGAATTCCTTGCTTGATTCGATTCTATAGTTTGCACTCGACAACGAAATTTCCGATTCGCTGATCCTATTTGTGTTTTCCTCATACGTCGTGTGTAGCAATCAATCTCTTACCATCATATCGTTCCTTGAGTGGCACAAGGCGCCATCGGCAGTACTTTTTCATTGCAAATGGTGACTTGTTCCACTCATGGGACGACATCATCACACGTGTTATGCATACTTGTCTGGTGAATGAATTATATTATAAATTAAAGATAAAATATTTTTAAAATGTAAAATCAATAACAGTACTCCAGAATGTGTGACAATATAAAAACAAATTTAAAATGAAGCAGTTCCACCTGGAATAAGAGATATGTTCACTTGGGATTCATGATCCAAGAAGGAGTTTTATTGTTATCTGTATACAGGAATTCTATTGCAGTTGTATTCGTTCTATTAAAACCCTTAACCTAACGAATCACCCGCATCCGCCTGCGTAATATGCAAATTGAGCAGTTGAAAAAATTAAATTGTTCAAACTTTTTCAACAAAACCAGATCATGTGACCCCTCATTGGAACGAGCTCATTGAGCTCGTTCCAATGAGGGGTCACATGATATGGTTTTGTTGCAATTTCTTTGAAAAATTTGAAAAAATGATATTTAAAATAATAAACTTTGATATCGTCGGTAAAGGGTAAAGGGTTAATGCTCTTTGGAGGTGTTTGAGGTTTTGGATATGCGAAACGCGAAAGGTTTTTTTTGTAAGGTACCTCCGTGCCGCAGGAACTGGTTGGATTCGGATGAAATGGGTGGAAGGTTTTAAAGTTGGTTCGATTCTATTAATTATTGTCTTTGTTCGGAATCTGGAATGGTGAGGGTACCGTGAGCTGAAACTTGTTCCATAGTATAAAACATATTTGTTCATACAAATCGATATTATTCAGTATGTTCCAAAAAATGATCCATGCGAAGACAATGTGTTCAGTTTTTGTAGTTGTATGAATCACACTGGTGTAGTTGTCAACTCCACCCCACCTTCATGGAAAGAAAGTCATAGGTCGAGGTCCACGGAACGATGTCTCCGATCTGGTAAACTTCTAAAGCATGGCATTGCTGTCCAGGGGTGAGATGGGGGGGGGGGGGGGGCAGCATGTGTCTCATATGCAGGACTGGATGTCATCATTTGTAAGAC
Source organism: Pictodentalium vernedei (assembly GCA_031216915.1). NCBI lineage: Eukaryota > Metazoa > Mollusca > Scaphopoda > Dentaliida > Dentaliidae > Pictodentalium > Pictodentalium vernedei. The sequence goes on along the minus strand of CM062297.1, from coordinate 338,686,795 downwards.
TTGCCATTTCAATATGATCAATGGATCACACAGACAGCAACCAGGAGGCTGCACTCTAAAACCAGTTGGTGTAGACTACGAAATCAAAACTGAATCAAGAAAAACAAACGAAAATAGAATCTGGGACTGAATGTTCTCGCATTTCATTTTCAAAAGGTCAGATTCTACAGTGTTGTGGAGACGACAACGCGCAGGGAGTTTCGACCAGATCACAATCCAGTTGCTATGCTATCGGCACACCCTGTCTGTTTTTCTAACCACAGTTTGTGCATATCTATTTGTCTTCTGTGTCAAAAACGTAGGAACTTTTTGATGAATTATTTATTTGTGTTTAAGGTCACATTCTTATGCACAATGGCTAATCGTGACCGTGACAGTTTTACGGGTGGAGGAAGCCGGATGCCCGGAGAGAACCACCGGGCATCGACTCGACGAGCAACTGTCAGCTCCTCAACATTCTAACGGGTTTCAGCGGTTGAAGATATGTGCACCATCGACGTGCAGTACGTCTTAGTACACGGCGTCATCGTGCCCCCATGCAGGCAACCGGGATAAATTGCCTTGCCCAAGGACACAACGCGGGTCGTCCCGGACGGTCTACCACTGAGCCACCGCGCTCCCATCTTTTGGATGAAAAGGGGATTTTTTTATCTTATGAAAACGTCAAAGACATCTATAAAATAGAGACAGATTTTATTACTTTTTCTGGAATTAAGAAAGCGGTCACCACCTACGTTAGGCTTATCTATAATATCCAGCCCAATCACACCCTTTCAGCTAGACTACCTTTTTTCAAACAGGGGCTGTAAAAGAACATATATGATTCTCAAGAGACGGAGAGACGAAGATAAATTTAAAGGAAAATGGAAGAGGGATTGTGGCATAAATTTTGAAAATAACTGGTGACAATCAGCCCTAATATATCCCTTCAAATGTTGTATTGATGGTAAATATCGGTGGTTCCAATATCGTCTAAACACTCGAATTCTTGGAACAAAGTCCTTTTTACATAAGTGTGGTATTACGTCGGATAACCTCTGCACATTTTGTAAGACGAAATCGGAAACAATTATTCACCTATTTTGGGAATGCCGGGTAATATCACGGCTGTGGGTACAATGAAGAGTATGCGTTATTGAAAAGACCGGTGAAAATCTGCAAACAACTGAAGACACCGTATCATTTGCAAATCCAGTTGCAAGTAATGTTGAAGAACTGCATCAGTTTCTTTTATATTCGTTAAATTTTGCATTTATAAAACAAAATTCACTAATCATTACCCAACGTTATCACAGATAAATCATGAACTTCGGCGATATTATTACACTGAAAGAGCGGCATATTACCGAATATGGAGGTATGATCGATTTCAGAAGCGCTGGGTTAGATGGGATGGGCTAACTTCAGAACCTGAGACATCTTCTTAATTACTTACCCAAATCCAATACAAACACACTGTTGCAGCAGCCATGGAATGATTATACTTCGGGTCACTTGGGATCAAATCTGTGCAGCGTGTCAGTTGTCGGGGCCACGTGCCAGCCTACACTGTGTCACCCATGTGATGATGTGACTGTAATTGCAAGCTTCAAAGAACAGCGCAGCAGGCATCTCTCTCTCTCTCTCTCTCTCTCTCTCTCTCATTATAATAGAAACGCAGACAATCACTTATCTTATGATTCAAGCATAAAACAGCTTCTGATATAAACCTCTCATTTAAACCCGAGGCTGCACGATGAGAATATTGCTTGGTCTACCCAAATAATGAATATGGACTCTTCTAATTGCTGCCATTGAACCGGTATGGAACCACTAGAGCACAAAGGGTTAATATCGAGAATGTTTTATTGTGAGACGCGCGAGCGGTTTTGAACTATTCTCAACATCTGATCAGTTCGTTTTTGTTACTACGCTGCACTGGTTTGTGATCAAGGTTACTTCTAGAACTGTCATCTGTCGTTCTTCTAGTCACAAGAGCACATCAATAAAAAAAAGCAGTCAGACATAAAATAGATAACTCTATATTCGAAGTCTTTCCCGCACACAAAGCCCAGCCCCACCTACAACACAGTAATAATATGGCTTTTCACTAAAATGATTTCAATTTAGAGAGTCAAAAATTTGTTAATTTAATATTGAATCTTATTTGTTTTACAAGGATTGGCGAACAAGTTATGCAACTTATATTAACGCCTCTCCTTGGCCCAATGGTGCAGATTTGTTGCCCTCAGGTCGATAAAATAAATGATTTTGTTCAGGAAAACGGCTCTGAAAATAAGAAAGGCTAGGCAAGGATGTTATTTTTCATTTACATTTTCATGCGCTGAAGCCCCTGTCACATCTTTGCGATTTTGTGACACGATCTACTACGACAAGAAAATCTTGAGCAATCGTGGATATCCGTACTGAGATCCGCACTGTTTTGTAGGAAAATTTTCAACTGTTTAAAACTTTCGTACTCCATCGTGATTTTTCAGTTCCGTACTGTGCCGTACTGCTGTCGTACTAGACCGCACTAAACCGTACGGGGTGTTAGTGCGTATTCGTGCGCATGCACTTGCAGACATTGTTCGACTTGTCGTGGAACTCTGGGTGTCCCTCGAGCCAAGTCTTCCTCCTCGTCATCATCTAGTTCCAGGCTCATACCCTTCTTCATTTTCTTCTTTTGACTGTCTGGCGGGCTCTTTAGCTGGCCCCCAGTCTGGGCCGACGCGCCTTCAGAAGGCTGGCCGTCATCCTACTCGCCCTTCTCACACAAGGCTGATTGATGTCCTCCGTAATCACCTCCTAGATCTCCTGGTTCTCTTCCTCTTCTTCCTTGTCTTTGGCTTGCTCCGTGAGATGACTATTCGGTTCCTGGCTCGTTTTCTTGGGCTTGGGGAGAGGTGCTTGTCATTCCTGCAACCGCACCCTCTTTTATTTTCAAGTTCAAAAGCGCAATGAAATCGAAGCCGATCATATGGCACTCGTATAGTAGTCGTGCGGACATCGTAGTTAGCCGTGTTACGTCGTAGTACGCCGTATTAGGTCCTTATGCAGTTCTTGCTAGGTCTTGCCTCATCTTACTAGTTCGTACTCTTTCGTACCGATATGTGCGAGCACCGTACATGGTCGTATTGCTTCGTACTGAATCGGCTTAGAAAACCTTAGTAGATTCTTACTTCAGTCGCGATGAACCGCCCAAGATCGTATGAAGGTCGTAGGAAGGGCGCGTAAGGTCGTGAGAGAAACCGTTTCAGGGCGATTTTTTTCAAACACTCGTGATCAATCGCCGAAATTTGAATTCGTGGCTATTCTTGGACATTCGTACAAAAAATCGCGAAGATGTGACAGAGGCTTAAGCTGGTATGTCAGAGGGCTAAGCGATATCGAAACCAAATGCCCGAATTGAATGTCTGTGTCTGACCTGATGATCCAATACAATTACCGCAAGGATTTTTTTCAGGACATTTGTCCAAACTAACCTTTACGGGCGCGCGCATGCCACGACAAAACCAAGATTGTTTATGACCCACAGTGTCAAACATATTTCTGAACACAATATTTTCTCGGCCTTAACGACAGATGTCCATATTTAGTATTCATCTGAATATTGGATGTGTGTAATTTGGTGAAGATCGACAGTGAAATATGGCTTGCTTACATTGCATTCTACTAGTGCGTGACAGACAAAAATGTTTTTGAAGTTTTCAGTTTCTTCACGTAGAATAAAATTTGGTCAGACATGTTGCCGATAAACTGCATATATCAAGTGCAAATGTTTAATAAAAAATGGAGTAGTCTTTGGGGAAGCAGATTGTGTTGTTATTGTCTGAAATAACTGAATAAAATGTTTCGTTTAAAAATGTTTTCACCGCACTCCAAGAGAACATTTTAATTTTTGCAACAAATTCAGCCTCAATCCATTTTCTCTCAAAAAGAGACGAAATCAACAGAAAAATATAACAACTCTCAAAGATCAATGTGTGAATGTCATACCTGTTACACATAAGAACATTTTATCCATACAGCTATTTTAAAAAGTTGGTGTTAACTATTTTTTATACGGTTGGGATGTCACGAGGGTGAGTACAGCTGTCGTGGACTGGTGACTTTCCACGGGTGGGCAATATTTCCACGGACGCAATAGTATTAGATTCCAAACACTAATTATAGGAATAATCATCAGATTTTAATTAATGAAGCACCGGGTACAACCCGGTGCATCATTAATTAAAATTTGTTGATGGTGATTTTTATTACCTGGTAAACGCATGCGTGGACATCACTGCCCACGCGTGGATTACGATAAAGACCAGTAGAGTGGGCATATTTTTGTATGGTTTAGGCTTATAAGACAGACACTGTAAATTTTATTCTTGAGGCTCTAGTGATCTAAATACGCCCGTAAGTTCACTGCCCGGACAGTTATTCGAAGTAATTTGGAAACCTTCGTGAGAAATAGCCAGACGATAGTTGCAAAAAAGTGCAGTTTGGTGGCTTACTAAAACAAAGTATTGGGGTACTTCTGGTCAGCGACACATTTCCAGAGGGCAATTCCCTTTACCTCAGCATGTTGCGAAGTTAGCTCACAGGAGTTAATCAAGCTCGAAAGAAGGGCTACAGCTCTTCTGCGTTAGGGAAATATTGTTGGTTAATAAAAGATTTAATAGACAATTTCTATGTGGAAAATGGGACTCTTTTTTATGAACAGTTTCAATGAAAGTCGAAATTACATAGAATTGTACTAGCTGGCAATCAGAGTACAGAAGTACTTTGAGTTCCCACATGAGAGTGGACGCTAGATGTTCTGTTGACAATACCAGGCATAACATTGTGAACCAGTATTGTCAACTAACAATAAAGTTGCAGAATTTGTTGATAGAAAGTGTAATAACATTCTGCAGTAGTTTCTGGGATGGTGTTGTTCTATCTGTCACCAAATTATAATATGCACCTGGTGGAACATCGCCAGACATCACCTGATGCTCAGTTGCAAATTGTGCTTTCCACCAGGCAATTCTGCCGGTTAACAGACATCTGGCAGAATACTACTTTAATCTATAAATTCCATGGACTTCAAGTAGACTGACCGGCAGCCTGCATGGCAGTATAAGAGTCCAAAAATGGCGACTGCCACATCAGAAGACTGTCCCTAAAATTTCCGCTGAGTGGTAGTCGCGTGATTAGGTATTGCATCAGAAAACTGGTGAATATAAGCACCGTTTCTGGGTGTTGAGCCATGTTGTCTCCTGGCTCATCACGCGCAATGTAACTTCGTACAAGACTTTTGATGGATGCCGCCACTGCTGTGTAAAATAAGGTATGAACTTTGTGTAATTTTATAAGCTGTTTAAAGCCAGACATAACGACGGTATAGTCGACGTATTATAGAATTAAATGTTAGATTACTTGAATCAAGACTTCGTTACGTCATTTCAATTGATGAACGATAAGATTCGTGAAGTTACTGGAATCTGAAAACTGTCTGGAATCTGCGTCAAATTTCGTCTGTTGGAGAAAACTAAAAAGCCACGGGCTGGTGCGACTTCGCGGTTCTATCAGTTAACACAACGACTAGTCCTAAGTTACGATCGTAGATCGATAGAGACATTAACCCTAATTACGCTGCAAGCAGTGTGGAGAGGTACAGTTGGGACGACTGTGGAAATTTATGTCAGAAGGTCGCAATTCCTTCATAAAAAATTAACAATGGTTAACAAAGACACCCTACACAACTACCCAGATAAACTATGGTTGTATGGTAATATAGCCGTGTATGTTTGGACAATACCGTGGTTGACAGCAGTACTTTTTTAACTCTTTACCCAACGTAACGGCCAAAACCGGCCAGCGCTATTCTCAAAAATCGCCAATTAATTTTTAAAATATTTTCATTTTTTGTCTCAAAAACATAGGTTATGACCCCTCGTTGGAACGAGCTCTTCGAGCTCGTTCCAACGAGGGGTTATAACCTGTTTTTGAGACAAAAAATGAAAAAAATTAGTTATTCAAGAATTTTTTTGGCAAGTGTCGTCTGCTTTTCATGTTAGGTAAAGGGTTATTAAGAGCTCTCTAACAAATCGTCTATTCCACGAGAGATGAATAATCACGGTACACGTTTATCCCATTGTGAACTGCAAATTATAAATGGAACCAGTAGCAGCCATTTTACAAGGTTTCCATTTTGAAGTTCCGAACTGTAATGAAGTCAGGATGAAGCACCCAAAATACGCCAGATAACTAACACCCATGGTGAACTCTTTCATCATACACTTTTTAGGTGATAGAGCGAAGGGATTTTTTCGAGACCAAGCAAGTGTTTGCAAAAAAAGGCTTTGATTTTGGAATGATGGAGCCTCGGGCGTTCAAACACACGCGACTTCTCGGAACTGCCAGGCTTCTGTTTTCATTTCCATCATCCATTGGATCTATCTTAAAGAAGACTTCTCCTCTAGTTCATTTATCTAGAGAAGCTTCATTCCCCACAGACCATTCCTGTAAATAGGTTGACTCTGACCGACCGTAGCATTTAGATCGCTGGACACTGATTATTTTGTAATGTACTGTGTGGGGAAATAAGTTCTACGTATTTCTATATAAATTCTAAATTTCTTCCCATTATATCTTCATACTCTCATTGAAGAGTGTTCTTGCTATCATTAGTTTTGACTACGATGAGTTCGTAATGGGAAATTATGAACGACATGGGTCCTAAACTTGAAAGAAACTTCTAGATGCACGAGAATATATATTCCACATCTGGCAACTCAACACAATCTCCCTCTGTTCGGGGGGGGGGGGGGGGGGGGGCGGGGGGAGTTGATTTTGTTTTGACACAACGTCTCATTTTTTGGTATTGCCATCTTTCGAACCCACCCAACTACCCACCCGTACCTGCAATTTTTTTCCGACCAATTTTTTGACAGACACCAGTAGGTGTATAGTGCGGATTCAAGCATTAACGTGCATGTACGTGTACGTGTACATGTACGCCTCCATATGATTTAGTGTTAAAATCGTGTACATGTACAAGATTTTAACGTTTTTTAGGGTGCTTTAGAATCCGCTTGCGGATTCAAACATCACTGATTGTATCCAAGAATGACAGAAAACGCATGAAATTTTACGTACAGTACATGTACCGTTTGATGTTTCAATCGGCAATGGATTTCTCCCATAGGATTCAGTGTTAAATTGCGAGCGAAAAAACGTTTTGCGGTTTCTAACATCATCCTCTCGTCGATTCTAACAATCTGCGTCCGTACACGATTTTAACACTGAAACCCAATGGAGGCGTACACGGAAATCCGCTTGCGGATTTTAGGTCTGAAATCGACTCGCGTGAAGAGGTGATGTTTGAATCCGCAAACCCACTGTAGCGTTTCTCGAAGTGAGACTGGCGCACGTTATTGCGAGGTGATCTCGACGAGCACTTGATGGAAATGTTTTGAACGAAGAGTGTTGTCAGTGTGTTAGAAATTCGCAAATCCGCTGTTACGTTTTTGATTGATATATATAGGAGAGAAAAAAAAATATATAAATAATAGTTATTTAGAAAAATAAATATATCAAATCGAAAAGATAATAAAAAAATACGTAAATCATGAGCGATTCTCAGGATATTAGAGTGAGGTTTCTTTTTAAAATGCTGATGAGAGCCTACGCATTCTGCGTGAACGAACAACTGGGTCATCTCTTGTTAGAACGATGCGTATGATGTCGGGATTACCTAGACTTCGATCACGAGAATCATTCGTGTCTGTGGGTGGAAAGGGAAGATATGGTCGTCAAGTATTTCGAACCGGCGTTCGAACGCGTTCAAATCAATGAAGTGATCGCGTTTTGGAAGAGATTACTCTACTGTAAGGATCAAAGCAAGCCCACAGATTCGGAAGAACTGAACTTGGCGCGTAAAAGTCTGACTTTACGAGATAAGGGATGCATCATGAAATTATTGTTCAATGAAGCATACGTCAAAGTTTTTTTCGTTGATATAAAATAAGGGAGAATAGAAAATAAAAATAAATACACACATAAATTTTTTTTCTAATATTAGAAAAAAAAAAAAAAAAAATGGGAACCAGAAATAAATTGTATCCGACGTTAGTGGACGCCGAGGATGAGAAGCCGATCGACGTTTTGCCGACGGCATCGTCGCAAGAAGAAAGAGGAAGAGGAGAGAGGTATCGCATCGATCAAATCAGTAGAATCCAAGAGTATCTAACTCGAGAGAGAGATTCTCGTCGTTCCCTCAAGAAGAAGAATTCGCGTTTCGTGAAATTCGTCAACGCGATTGACACGACACTCATCACGATTTCCATGGGTTTACACGCGGCCGGCATCGGATTGTTGTCGACCGCGGTTGGCATTCCGATCGTGTTGACCGCAGAAGGAGTGGCTCTCGCCGCCGGATTGTTTAGCACGCTCGGAAACTTTTTGAGTAGGAAATTATATCTGAAGGCGAGGAAACACGACAAGATTCGCGTCTTGGCCGACTCCAAGATCGACACGATATCCGAAATGATCTCTATGGCGTTGAAAGACGGTAGGATATCGGACGGTGAATACTTCGCGATATTGAGCGAGAAAACGAAATACGATGCCATGAAAGAAGCCATGAGAATCAAGACTCGTCAGATCATCAAGGAAGAGATGAAGGATTCTCTCGTGGAAAAGGGGAGGAAAGAGGCCAGGGAGGAATTCAGTAAGATGATAGAACTCAAGAGCAGCGATTGAAAAAAAAAATATATATAATAAGAACAGAATTGATTCATTATTAAATTCATCTGCCAGGTCACAGTTTCACGGGACCCGGAACGAAATTGAACAAGAGACTCAACGCCGATCTGACTCCCAAATCTTGGAGCAAACTTGTGAATAGGGTGGACGCGGCCGCGTATGATCACGATCTGTGCTACGTCGAACATCCGACACCAAGACTCGCAACGACATCTGCGATAAAAACATGTTGGGGAAATTGAGAGGCATATCGAATCCGACCAGGAGAGAGAAGATGGAACGTTCGCTGGTTGGCAATCTGATCGGTGCGAAATGTCGATTCGGATGGGGCGTTCAAAAAAAAAAGCACATCTGAAAAGAAGAAGAAACGATTATTGACGAGCGAATTGGCCGAGGAGTTACACAAACCCATAGTGCGTAAATTTCAAAAGAGAAGGGTGTTCGTGAAGGGTCTGGATGATATTTGGTCTGCCGACTTGGTCGACATGAGATCGTTTTCGAGGTGGAACGAGGGCGTCAAATATCTATTGACGGTCATCGACGTGTTTTCCAAATACGGTTGGATCAGAGCTTTGAAGAATAAATCGGGACCTTGCGTCGCCGAGGCTCTGAAGAGCGTGTTCGACTCGTCTTCTCGAAAACCGAGTAAATTGTGGGTGGATAAGGGAAAGGAATTCTACAACAAGCATGTTCATCGATTGGTAGTACTCTACTCGATCGAAAAGGAAGAGAAAGCCAGCGTGGTGGAATGTTGGAATCGAATGATGAAGGAAAAGATGCACAGATACTTCACGGCGAATTCGACCAAGAAATACATATACGCTCTGAACGGTCTGGTCAAAGATTACAACAACACGCGACACAGATCGATCAAGATGACTCCCGCGGAAGCTAGCGATCCTCGAAACGAAAAACGGGTCTACGTGAATCTATATCCTGAGAGATCTAAGATCAGGAAGAAGTCTAGAAATCCGAAATTTGCGATCGGTGATCAAGTGAGAATCTACGCTTATAAGAAGCACTTCGAAAAGGGTTATACTCCCCGATGGACCTCGGAAATCTTCGTGATAATCAAAATATTTCACACCAATCCAGTGACTTACGAAATCGAAGCTTTGGATGGAGAAGAGATCATCGGAAAGTTTTACGAACAACAATTACAGAAGACGAAGTTTTAATGAAGAAAACAAAATTTTTTTTATTTACTCTCTTTAACATTTTCTTGTTTACACACATATATATAAGAGAGAAAAAAATAATAAAAAATAATTAAAAACTATTTTTAGATAAAGAAAGCAAGTTAATTAATAAACAAAAAAACTAAAAATCCTTTAAAATGACAAATATACTAGATATAGAACAAAGCATAGTGAAAGATGAAAGTATTCAAGAATATGAGGTTCACGAATACGAACCGGTAACCGGAACGAGTTTGAACAATGCGGGAGAGATAAGAATCAACGTCGAAACTCAAGATCTATTCGTACATCCTAGCAAGAGTTACATAGTGTTGCAGGGATGTCTCACCAAGGAAGATGGGAGCGACTACGCCAACGATGACACGGTTACTCTAGCCAATAATGGCATCATGCATCTATTCAGTAACATAAAATACATGCTATCCGGACAAGAGATAGAATCTGTGTTTCATCCCGGTCAGGCCACCACGATGTTCGGACTCTTGACGTATCCTGATGATTTTTCGAAATCCAGAGGACTTAATCAGTTGTGGGTGAAACACACCGTATGCCCTGCTAGCACAGGCGCCACCTTGATATTCGACTACGTCGTCAAGACGTCCAGACCTAAAGGAACGTTTTCGTTCAGGATACCTTTGAAACACATCTTCGGATTTGCGGCCGATTACAACAAGATCATGTACGGATTCAAACACAATCTGACGTTGATTCGAAAAGGAAAAGGAAACGATGACGCAATAGTGAGACTCACTGCGACCGATGCGGGTAAGATAACTAACTCTACACAAGATATCGTGATTCGTTCCACACGTGGAGCCTTCAATCGTGGAGAAAGCGCGTCTCTACAAGATAATAGAATCCAAGAGTAAATTACCCGTGGGATTTAGAATGAGACAGTGTGACACGGCAAGCATTCCTCCCTCCACGAATCACTTTGATTGGAGATTGACGGTGAAATCCGCTTCCGAGAGACCGCGTTTCATCGTGGTTGCATTTCAGACCGATAGGGACGGGTCTCAGGAAAAGAATGTGTTGCTGTTCGATCATTGCAGTTTGAGAAACATGCAAGTGTTTCTGAACGCCACGAGATATCCAGCAATCGATTACAATGCATCGTTCGACAAGAACGATTTCTGCAGACTGTATGGCGATGCTGCTGATTTTAGAAAACGAAATACACATTCCATTTTCGCGTTTGAAAAAAAAAAAGATTTTTACGATTACGTTCTGAATTATTTAAAAGATCGCGTGCTATTCACTCGAGAGAAACAAAAAGGATATTTCGTGCCGAAGATATTAAAACTCGAACAGATCTTAGATTGTTCGATTCTGTGCGATCGTCTCTCCGTTTCCGTCACATGTTCCATCCTGTGTTGCAAGCCAAAAAACAAAAAAAAGATGTGGAAAAATGTTTAGATAAACAGTGGGATAGACGGTTGGAAATGAAAAGAATGAGACGCTTTCCACCATCACCACTACCTTCTGAAGAGAATGGTAATGATGCGAGTGTTACCAAGAGATGCACAACATTCGTTCATAATTATGATTCGGATAAACAAAAGTGTTGTTATAAACGTATCATATCACAAAAAAAAAGAAAAAAAGAAAAAGAAGAATCGACGCTGAAAATTGAGAAAAAAGGAAACGTTATTATAATATATGGTGATAGTGAAGAAAAAGGAAAAAAAAAATGAGATCTAAAGATGATCTCATTACTTTTTTTTTTTTGTTTTTTTGTTTTTAATAATCACACATTATTTTTTTTTTTTAATTCATTATTTTCCACGCGTTCACTGTTTGTTCAAAGGAACTAGTTTGATCAGTAGACTCACCACGGAAGTGGCGGCCTCGGGATTATTGGTTTTCATAACGAAATTAATCCTGTCTCCGGCATTCACTTTGAGAGGCATGCCGAACGTGCTAACATTCGCGTGTTGATTCTCAGTCTTTTTGACGCTGTATCTCTTATCGCTCTCCACACCATTCACCATGAGATTGACGACCGCTCTGTTATTCAAATCCGAGGAAGCCAGACTCATTCGAAGGATTTCACCTCCCAACAGCATGGGATATCCCACCTGACCATGTTTCGATCCGCTACCTCCATTTCCAAAAGACCACTCAGCTTTTCCCTCATCTAAGGTGCCGGCCTCTTCGGCCCACACAGTGATCAATTGTCTAGTGTATTTGACTTTCTCCACTACTGAAATCAGGGTGCAGGCATCCGTCATGTTCACGGGATCCGGTAGATTCATGAGCGCATGTCCACCCATGTCTAGTTTACCTTCCATGATGTCACCCTTTCTCCAACCCGAGTTGTCGTCCACATACTTTCTGCTGACCGTGCTGGAATCGAATTCGGGATCGTGATCGAGACTGAATAAATTGTGACCGTTCATGTTGATGCCACCCTCCATAGTTCCGCCACATTGTTTGTTCAGGTAGAGATCATCCAATTGCGATTCTAGGTATTCTTGTGATTGTATCACGGCAGAATCTACGTAGCCCTTGTTGACTGTGGTTGAGTCTGCATCCATGTCGTCGATCTTTGACAGATTCAATATCTTGTTGAATCCCGCATTCAGATCCGATTTCATTTCTCATCTGTCAGACTTTCTCTGTTCCAGATCTACGTAGTGTTTGGTCGCCACGTCCTTGGGATTCGTGGGAGTGGCCACGTTCGTTATCTTGTTAGAATTGGTGTTCAATTCTGAGTGCATCATTTTCTGAATGTATCTATTTCTCAGGTGTTAGCTGAATCTCGCGTGAGAGTCGTCCGCGTATTTCTTGGTCGTGGCATCGGTGGGATCTATGGGATTCGTGACGTTCACCAAACATTTGGATTTCAGATCGAGATCGTCGGTCATGGTTTTATCCACGTAATTATCTAGCAGGATTCATTCGAAATCGGCGTTCCCCCTGTCAACGTATTTTTTAGTCGCAGCATCTGTGAGATCTACCGGCTTGGGAAGATTGTAGAGCTTCTTATCGTTCATGTTCAAAGGTTCTTCTCGTGGTTCATATCTCCGAACGTAACGTTCGTCCAAGTTGGCAACGTCGTAACCATTGTCAACTTCGAACGTCTTCCTCTTCTTTCTCAGGTTGACTTTTTCGTCGTCACTTCTACCAAATTTATCGACTGGCATGTTGTTGTGGGATTTTTTGTTTTTAAAAAAATATATTCAAAACGCAGTTTATTAAAAATGAACTATGTTATTTTATTTTTCGTTTTTTTTCGATTAAAATTTTTTTAAAATAATTTTTTATCTTTATATATACTATAAAAAAAAATCTCTCTTTAATGTAAATCATTGAGAATGTCTTGAAATCGATCTCCTTCAGACCATCTCTTGAGAACGTAGAGACACAGGTGACCGCAAAACACTTGATGTGGTGATTGCACTTGTTCCGTGTTGTAACGAACCATCAATTTGTTGAAATAGTTTTTTATTTCTTTTGGCGGCGAGATTCCATAGCTGTTGAAATAATAATTTTTCTTCTTCCCGTTCTTCATCCACGTCACCCAGTGAGTGCCTTCACCCAATGAATCGTCTAGATTTAAAATTCCGCATTCCGATTGTCGAGGTCTTCTCTTCGGCAAGGCATTTCTGAAAAATCTTTGATTTTCAAATCTTTTGCTGCATTCAACAGATCGATGTTGGATAGGGGTTAGTTAGGTAAGACGACACCTTCTACGGATATCTTTATTTTCTTATTCATAAATGCGTATATATTTTTTTTATTTATTTTATGATAATTTACTAAAATGACATTATTTTTTTCTATTTTTTCTTTTTAAACTAACACTCACGATGTCTCTATCGATTTCTATAATTTTGAATCCATCTAATTCCTCTTGATTTTCTGGAATCCTATCATCAACAATCATATCTGGAATCCAATCATCCACATTCATATCATCTATAATTAGATCTAAAGTCCATTGTCTGAGTGCCAAAGTGCTTATGTTATCGTCTAACACGAATCTCTTATCGTCGTCGGCCGTCAGCGAAATCTTGTTGACTATTTCGGTATACAAGTCATGATTTTCGCTTCGAATCGATTTCATAATCTTATACACCGGACCACTTCCTAACAGACAATCTTTATACTCTTGGAAAGAGATGTTTTTCTTCACCACGCACGCTTTAACTCCTTTGCACTTCTTGATCTCTTCATCATCTTCTAGACGATAAGCATACAGTTTGGGTCTCAAGCCCACGAATTCGACGATCTGTTTACCACTGCTCTCGTCCTTAAATTTACCCAACACCTTCTTGTTGTCATTCAATTGAATGTTGGACGGGTGATCGACGGGATAATTGCTCATGTCGAACCACTCGGCCACGTCCTGAGATATATCTCGGTAGATGTCTTTCGTCTCTATCTCGTAAACTAAACTGTCTGTGTCGGTGAACAGTAGTTTGGCTTTATCACCAAATTTTCGTTTGACGTAATCATAGTGAAACTCGTACATCAATCGTTTGCTGATATCTAAGATGATCGGTCCGAGATAATACGGTTTGTCGAACTTCAGGTGCGGTTTTTGCATGTGCTACTAGATTTTCGTCGAATATGGTTCGGTGTTTGTAATTGGGTTTCGCCACTCATGTTTTAGCTTTTTTTTCAGACGTGACGAGTCAAATGTCGGTTCTCTTCCTGATGTTTTCCATCGATTTACCGTACATGCAGTTGTTCATGAGTTTGAAGAAATCTTTTTCGAAATCATTTTTAGCTCGAATTCTGAGATTCGTGTTGAGATCGATGTATTTTTTCATCCAAGGCTCTTTGTTGAATCGAATGATGCGATGTATGTCAACTAATTTCATCCCGTAATCTACGTACTGTTTCAAATTCTCGCTGTAGATGGCGTAGTTACATTTGTTAAATAAATTGGGAATGAGTTTTTCCTCATCTCCTTCGTTCGGTTCCATTCTTTCGGGAGCCAGTGGATAATCGTTGTGTGGATCGTGTAATTCTTCCGGATAGTTCAAATCGACTTCTGAAATGCAAGGATAGTCTCTCCATTTTTGCATCTCTTCCGGTTCCTTCACCCATTCGAAATTTCCAATCGGTAAAGGATGACTCATAGCCCAACCGTACAGATTATTGGCGTCCCAATACTGTATGTATTTAGTCGACCATTTCGAATCGAAACCTTCTTTCATGTAGGGATTGTTAGCTTCAGAATATCTGTGAGAGATCATCGAGACGCCACCTCTCGCAGCCCTTTCAAACATGAGCAACATGTCCATGTCAGATAATAATTCCAATTGGACTTCGGTGGTCTTCAACAGAGCGTCCCACGCCAAACCGTGTGCGGTGAAATACCAAGCAGGATCCAGATCGTAATTTCAACAACAGACGTCTCGAAAATTTTTGAACACGTCTGCCAAGAGTAGAACGTCAGTCTTCAGATAGAGCTCGTGATAATCTCTCATGGTTTTCATATCGAATGATTTCCACACGTTTATAGCATGTTCGTAATTCTCGTCGGAAATGTCGGATTTGTATAATTTCGAATAAAAATCTTCTGTCGAAGGTAGTGCGATGTCTTCGAATCTCTTTAGATCGTTCATGTAATCGTAAGGATAGACTCCTTTCCTCAACATGACGTCTACTCGTTCTTCGAAATGTTCGCTCCTGATTTTAAATTTATCCTTGCTCATGTTATCGACAAATTTTTCCAGAGCGGTCGACATGAATTTAAAACTGTCGATGAAACGTATGGCTCTGCGAATGAATTTCGTTTTTGCTTCCAACATCTCTCCGTCGATTACTCTTTTCTCCTCCATGAGCTTCCATTTCGTGAAGGAAATGTATCTTTCTTCGCTGTTCGTGATGCAATTTAATTCTTCGTGTGAGGTGCCGAGATTTTTCACGAAGAGATGACTGTCATAACCCGAGAGATTGTGAAACATCACCGGATAGAAAACGGCGTCTCGATATTTTAAATTACACTTGCTGTGAGCCAGACTGCAATACAGACCCGTGTGATGATCGTGGTCTCTGACCTTCCTATTTTCCTTCGAATTCTCGTCGAACGGTTGTTTGCATATGTGACATTCGGTGGCTCTGTTATTTTCGTCCTGCTGCTCTCGCGTGATGATAATTTTTGCTGGAGTTTTGAATTTGTTGTATAACATTTGAAGTTTCCATTCTAACTCTTCCATGAACCTTTGAGCCACGTCGTCAACTTCATACTGTTTCGGGTAGGTGAAGGGACCCATGTTATGTTGTGAGTCGAAAGCGCATTTCACGTAAATGCAATAGCCTGAAGGCATGTGTTTTTGAAAGCTTTCGACGTAATTTTGAAGAGCGTTGGGTTGACAGGAACTCATTTTCGTGGTGAAACATTCGAAATCGGCGTACACAACGAATGGTACTTTTAACCTTCTATTGTGATTTTCAAACTTCACGATGGTGTTAGGTTTAGGCATTTCGACGTTGACACCTTGATTTTCATTGCAATATTCCTGATGTTTCGCTAACGATTTTTCGCTGTGAAACGCATTCAAGCAATTGAAACATAAAGATATCTTTCCTTTATGTTTATTATATTGTTTCGACAGTAATCAGCTCAGATGTTTAATCCAACAATAATGACGATTATCACCATTCGAAATCAATAATAAAATAATCGTCTTTTCTCTTCTGTGATACGAAGTCTGTCTGAGAGGATACATCGTTCGTTTTTCGTCATCGTATCCAAAGACGTTCACCGCTACGGTGGGATTTTGAGCCTCGAAACATTCGATGTCTTTTAACTCTGTTGGAAAAGTCACTCCAATCCAATCGAGATTTTTAGAAGTTACCTTGTAAGAAGAAACTCTTTCGATGTTCATTTTGACAGGGTATAAAGCGGAAGTGACTGCCCATTTAAAACACTGATCATCTTTATTTTTCACGTTGACCACAGCGTGTTTTTTTGCTAGGAAATACGGTAATTTCACGTAGGAAGACCCTCTCAACAAATCGTTTTTAGTTATGTGAATTTCGAGTTTCAACATCTCATCGAACGTCCAATTACTACCGTCATGTTGATAATTCGCGAGAGACATCAACATCTTGTCTTTCATCTTTTCGAAAACGTCCGATAAATCTGAACCTCAAAATACGGGTTCGACGTTAGATCTGAAATATGCATTTTTCACGATGCTCCCGCCGGACTTCACGTCGATTTTATTCATCACGCAATGGAGTATCATCTTAATTTTTAGTCCCACATTCATGTATTTGCGAAACAAATCCAATACTTTTTTCTTCACCCGTTCCATGAACAATTTCGGATCGATTTTCTTCAATGAGAGAACCACATCAAAAGTTTTAAAAATGCCTTTGATCGCACTCTCCTGTTCCACGGACTTCGATTGAAATAGTTCTGTGGTGAGTTGCGCTAGATATTCTTCTCCTTTCCCTTCATCTAGTGCTCGTCGAATTTCGTTTGAGATATCTCGTTTGCCGAGAATCTGAAGTGCATCACTCGTTTTCGTTTTAGTTTTTCTTTTCTTTTCTTTGGAAACTTGAAGTTCTTCAATGGCTTTTCGTTTAGTCATCTTCTTATTTTTCACAATCGAAACGTTTTTGGTTTTTTTCGACGTCGGCATTTCGATTCCTTTTACTATCTTTTTCTTCTTCTCTTTTTTCACAACCGATGCATTTTTTGACGTCGTTGCTATTGGTATTTCATTTGCCTTTCCATCATTTCGCAAATGTTTCTGTATGACTTCAATCATTTTTGATTTAGTTCTATGATTTCTAAAATGTGAAATTTTTAATAGTTTACAAATCTCATTTAACTGAGGTATGGTTTTCTCATTTAAATTTTCCAATTTTTTTTTATCTGTTTGTTTCATTTTGTAAGAATATATTTTTTTCCGAATTTTGTATTTAAATAATTTGTTTAAAAAGTTTTGTTTTTTTAATGTGAAAAAAAAATTTTTTTTTTTGATGAAATTAATCAATTTTTTTATGTTCCTTAACGTCAAAAAAAAAAATTGAATTAATACGAGAAAAAAGGATGTTAAAATTTAACTTATATATATAAAGAGAAAAAAAACAAATTTTTTTAAACAATTATTTAAAATACAAAAATTTAAAATATACATTATTTGCAGGAATTCGTAAAACAAAAAAAAACAAATAATCAATCATAACGAGAACATCTACGACGGAATCTCGACATAAACATCGATGTTGTTTAATAAGTCATTATTGTCCAAAAAACCAAGAAGAAAAAAATTGTAATTTATATTTACGCGTTTCGAAAGAAAACGATATGATTTGCGATAGAAAATCGAATCGTATTACTATTAGCGAACAAAACTTAATCGACAATGTCGTTTGAACTATTAAAAAAGAAGGTTCAAGACAAATAGAACTCTTATGACCTTTACGCGATGTCTCGCACGAGGTTCAAAACAAATTTCCGCGAAGCAGACGCGTGTTCATGTCAGCCGATTCCTTCACAATAGATGATGATAACTGCAAGATGCAAAGGCTAATTTTTAAACGTTCGATGTATTGCCCGTTCTAAAAACTCGTGAAAAAACAATTAAATTAATACGAAAAAAAGGATGTTAAAATTTAACTTTTATATATATTTAAAGAGAAAAAAAACTTTTTAAACAAATTATTTAAATACAAAAATTTAAAATATACATTATTTGCAAGAATTCGTAAAACAAAAAAAACAAATAATCGATCATGACAGCAACACCTAAAAGATGTGAATTGAAATTGAAACGAGTCGAAGCGTGTACAAAATTAGGTTTTAAAATCTATACATTACAACAACACGATCCCATCGAATTGAACGAGGTCGAGATGATGGGCTTAGAGCGCTACTACGACAAATATCATATGTGTTTGAAATTGGATGAAGCCATGCTCGATTTGTTTTGCGAGTACCAAAGCGATCTGGTGAATAATATCATCGTCGCCGAAGACAGAAAATTCGACAAGGACGATTTGTTGTTGTTCTTTAGAAATTACATATATCCAATAATCTCACTCGAACTCTTAGACAAATCGGGTGATGAGAGCACGTTCACCGACGTAAAAAAACTTAAAAGAGTGAAGATAAACATACAAGACATTTTCATAAGTGGAAAAATGACAAATGTCAACATGCTAATAACGGACTTGGAAATATAAACAATAGAGAGATGATCTCATTACTTTTTACAAAAGAATTTTCACATTAAAGAAATTAAAATTAAAAACAACTTTTTTTATATATATATATAAGGAGCAAAAAAAAAAAAACAAAACTTTTTTTAAACAAATTATTAAAATACAAAATTTAAAATATACATTATTTGCAAGAATTCGTAAAAACAAAAAACTAAATAATCGATCATGAGGACAACAACACCTAAAAGATGCGAATTAAAATTGAAATGAAACGTATAAGAAATTCGGTCATAAAATCTATAGATTACAACGACACGATCCCATCGAATTGAACGAGGTCGAGACGAAGGGCTTAGAGCACAAATACGACAAATATAAGATGCCTCTGAAATTGGATGAAGCCGCGCTCGATTTGATTTACAAGTACCAAAGCGATCTGCAGAACATCATCATCGCCGACGATAGAGAATTCGACAAGGATGATTTGTTGTTGCCCTATGGAAATTACATATTTCCAAACATCTCATTCGAACTCGTGGAGAAATTGGGTGGTGAGAGCGAGTTGACCTATGTAAAAAAACTCAAAAGAGTAAAGATAAACATTCAACACATTTTCGAAAAAAGGAGAAGACACGAGTGTCAACATGCTAATAACGGACTTGGAAATATAAACAATAGAGAGATTGATTTTTTTTTTTGCGAAGAAGAAAGAAAAAACGTGATGAGATCATCTTGAAAACATGAGTGTCAACATGCTAATAATGAGCTTGGAAATATAAACAATAGAGAGATTGATTTTTAGCGAAGAAAAATGGAAAAAAAAAAGTAATGAGATCATCTTTAGATCTCATTTTTTTTGTTTTTTTGTTTTCCTTCTTCTTCACTATTACCATATATTGTAATAACGTTTCCTTTTCTCTCAATTTTCAGCATCGATTCTTCTTCTTTTTTTTTTCCTTTTCTTTGTGATATGATACGTTTATAACAACATTTTTGTTTATCCGAATCATAATTATGAACGAATGTTGTGCATCTCTTGGTAACACTCGCATCATCACCATTCTCTTCAGAAGGTAGTGGTGATGGTGGAAAGTGTCTCATTCTCAACCATCTATCCCACGCTTTATTTATCTCTTTCCTTAGAAATCCATCATTAGCATCTAACCATTTTTTTATTTCTTCGCCCTCTGTCTTGCGATATTTGTCATTATCATTAAATTCATCCAGGTGATAAATTCTCCACCTTGTCATCCTGATGATAAAATTATTTCTCCACCTTTTTACTAATTTTACATATATTATTTTATACTTTCTATGATTTATATTTTATACAATTTTATATTATAATAACATATTCAAAATCGGTATATTCTTAAACGGCGAATTCTCACCGAGCAACAAACCCTTGCCGAGTCACTCGACGTTCTGTCCACTCTTCAGATAGAGACCGTTTCCTCTCAGAGAGTTGCCACCTCTAACAGGTTCTAGATACAATCCTTTACCGCTGTCGTCTACGTGGACGCGACACACGGCTCTTCCCTTCTTCAAGAACAGTCCGCTGCCACCCATTAATTTCTCAACCCCCGAACTAGCGAGTCCCATGAGAGCTCCCACGCCGAGAGTCTTTCCGAGAAAGGGTAGTGCCTTTGCGGCTAAGGGTAATGCTTTTGCGGCGATTCCTGCCAATAGCGGTAGGAAACTGCCTTTCATTCTCAAATTGTATCTCAACTGAGCGGGACTCAATCTCACCGCCAACCCTCTTCCATCACGAATCGCTTTCTCCATCCTTTTGATTTGACTTCTGGTCCAGGCGATCGAATCCTGACCGCCTCTCGTCAGATCTTTGTGAGTGAATTTGAATCTCACCGCCTCGCCTCGAGTTGTTAACGCTCTCTTAAATTTCTTCCTCTGTCCTGCGGATATGTTCACGTTTTTAACCACGTATTGTGTCATAATTCTGTTTTTTAAAATATATTTACTTCAATTGTTTCTTGTTTAATAATTATATTAAAATAATTTTGTAAAATTAATATTGCGTTTATTTTATTTTTGTTATCTATATATATACACAATTTTTTTTGCTTTTATATTTCTCTTATGTGAAATCGTATCGTCACTCTCTCTCCACGAAGATCTAACAGTTCACCATTTTGATCCGTCAACGTGGTTTTGAGACTATACAACGTGTCCAAAATCACTGGTAGATAAACTAAATTTCGAGGTTGCTCCACGATCTTATAACCCGGCGACACATTTGGAAAGAAGGAATAGATCGTTGGTTGAGCGCTATCATTCACGTAGCTTCCAGCAATCACGTCCAAGTTCACCAGAATGCTATTGACAGCGAGAATGTCGGCTGTATTTTCAGATGCCGCGTGACCTCGATACATCTTTCGATCGAATCCCAGCATCTTGCCTATAGAATCGTCCGTGTTGAAATCCACTCGAAAATTATCTTCCAAATCCAACATCGTCTGTAAGGTATTAGGATTGGGAGCGAGTCTGATCTTGTTGCTTCCCTTTCCATCCGTTCTTCATTTGCGTCTGAATGTAATTGTTCAAATCGTCTATGTCGTAACTCCCTTTGGGAATTCGAATCTCCAACCAATCCACTCTGTCGGAATACTTGAACGAGTTATTCTTTTAGGTGACGTTGGGAAAGGAATAATAAGTCTCCAGATTCACCAACGCCATCTCGTATCTTTTCTCTCTATTCAAGTCGATGAAAGGTTCGAATTTCGTAGCGAATCGAGTCGAATCGCCACTCACCACGATTTGAATGGATTGTTTTGCAGCCGTATTCTCGACTATCTGTTCTAACAATTCTCCATGTTCGAACATTATATTTAATTTTTTTTTTTTTTTATTCAAAACTAATTATTTGAAGATTTATTATTTTCTAAATTTTATTTTCACGCTCTATCTTATTATTATCATCAGAAACATAAAACTTGTCGAATCTGCACCGATATTTTCCGCGATTAAATTCGCTTGTCAAATCGATCACGACGAAATTGTAAAGTCCACCATCCCAAACCCTCTTGCAGAATCTCCTGAATTCTGCCGCGCTCAAGTCGTTTGCGACGTGATCGCCGTAGATGTGATTGAGATTCTTGAGATCTTGGCGAAAGAGACATAGAAAATTAGCGTTCTCCCTTATCGTCTGTCTGGGCAATCGAAAATAATTCTGCGACAGGTAGAGACAGTCCACGTTGCTGTGTCGACCCCTAACGTAATACGATTCGCATCGTTTCTGTCTCTCCAAAAGCAGATCGTCGAAAATCATGAGATTCTTATCTTCCGATTTCAGTTCTCTAGGATCCGGAACGTCGCTACCGTTCTCATAAAATCGACACTCGACGTTCGAAGATGCATTTCTCTTCATCAGTTCCATCGCCGCACCGTCCAAAATGGTCGAAAGTGGAGCTTCGCTCTTGTCGAATTCCTCCCTACTGTCAACGATTCTGGCTATGACGTCCTTGGGCAATCTACGATCCATGCACTCTCGAAGCAATCTGTATTCGGGTTGAAACAAGCTCTTGCCAAACACGAACAATCTGTCGTAATCCAACCAGTCGGGTTGGGACAACAGATTCATCAACAGATTGGTCTTTCCACAATTCGATTTTCCCACTATCAAACCTCTTATGCTTTTGGGAAAGAACTCGTTATTCGACCTCTTGGTCGCGGCGTCGTTCCAAGACATATCTTTAATGTTCATCTTTGTTTTATTTTTTTTTTGTTGTTATTTTAGATTCTTTTCAAACGCAATTTTTTTATGTTTTTCAAACTCTGTTTTTAATGTTATTATTTATTTATATCACACCGTCGCGAGTTCTCTTCAATCCGGATCCACTCATCATTTTGGCTAAATCTTGTATGGGTACCACAGCATCCTTAAAATCTTTCCAACTTTTCGGCGTTCGCTCTAACGCAGCTCGCTTCGCCGGCGGACTGATCAACTTGTCGATCAACGCGTCGGCTGCCCTCTTGCCAGCCACGGAAGCTATCCTACCACTGGCTTCGGAAGCGGCTTTCTTAGCAGCATCCAAAGCCGTCTTCTTACCGACCTCAAACGCGGTCGATGCGAGTTTTCTACCCGCATCGCTCGTGAACGCTCGCATTATAGAATCGACTATGCCAGAACCGCCTTGAACGTAAGTTCTGACGTATCCCCTGTTCTTTATCACCAACATATTTTATTTTTATGATATATTTTTGTTTTTTTCACTGGTAAATCGTTTTGTTGTTTTTAAATACTTTTATTATTCTAGTGTAAAAATTTACTATTTTATTTTTCTTTGTTTGTTTCTCTCTACTTATTATATACACATCAATCCTTCAATTCGTTCATCAGCCTTTTATAGTGGTTTTTATTCAAAACCTTCTGTCTTAACAATTCGTCAGATATAGCAACTATCTGATTATCTAATCCTGTGTTACCAGCCCGTCTGCTCGCCATCAACAAACTCAATCTCTGAGACAGAGCGTCAGAATCGCTCGGAAGAAAAGTGGTTTTCACCCCTTTGCCAGTCACCGATTCGACGAACCTCTTGTTCATATCCCATATGGGTTTCACCACTTTCGTCCACTTGTAACCTCTGTTGGCTTTGGGTCTCGTCTCTCTGGCATCGTTATTTCTCTTCATGGCGTGGGTCTGAACCAGAATGTCGCCGTAATTGTCGAAATCCTGTTCCGTGTAATCGCTGGGCTTGTCGTAAAGGAGCAATCTGCGCAGTCCATCAGTCAATTCGTATCTGTTCGAACCCACGATCAATTCATCATCGCCAATATCTACTTCTGTGTCTCCTACAAAAATCCTTCCCTCCGAATCCTTATAAAATCCATACAACTGATCTCTCTTACCGCCATCATCATCAGACGATGCGACGCTACTAGTGGTGATAGTCGAAGCTGTATCGTCGCTCTCGCTCAAATCTGTTTGAATTCCCGTGGGAACGTAATCCGGTGTAGATTGAACGGAATACCTATTTCCAAAACTAGGAGGCAACGAACCCATTCTCAAAGAACTCTCCTTTATGGGTCTCAATTCTTCAACTATCTCCTTCCTGCTTCGCTCTTGACCCTCCATCACGGGTTTAAATATTTTTGTGGCTTCGCGTTTGAGTTCCATCTCACCAAGACGTCTGCTTCTATCAGCTGACTGAATCCCCTTCTTAGCACGCTCAAACTCACCTAAAATCCGATCTCGATGTCTAGGATCCATCTGTAAAAACATCTTTCGTTTTTAATTGTTTTATAATTTTCAAAATTAAATGTTTAATTATATTTTTATGTTTTTAAGTAATAAAAATCTCTCCGTCTTTAATATAATAATCTGAAAATATTCACATCTCAACTGACTGTTAATTGAATTGGAGAAGTTTAAGAATACGTTTAAACAGTACATGACAAACCGGTTTCTGATTTAACGCATTTTGACAGTAGTTTTTACATTTTGTCAAAAGATTTCCATTCACATGTCAAAGGACCATTCACTTAGTGTCGAATTAAGAGAGAATCCCTTTGATGACAGTTAAAACAGTTTCAACACACAAAAGAAAACTAATTTTAACGCTGAGAACTTATTCATTTTCAAATCTCTCTCTGAGTGCTATCATGAATATATTAAAAATTTTACCACTCAAAACCTAATTGAGCGGAAAATGCGTTTTAAACATTCCGCAAAGTGTTTGACTCTTTCGAACAATATCCCCCAAACTCAATTTCTCTTCGTCACATCAAGACAAAACACGAATATCTATTACAGATCGACTCTTTCGAACAATATCTCCCAAACTCAATTTCTATTCGTCACATCAAGACAAAACACGAATGTCTATAATACAGACCATATTCATAATCGACTCTTTTTGAACAAAAACTTCATTCAGTCATAACGATAACATGTGTTAGTTTTACTTCAGGAAGACGTGACAGCGAATTTCTAACACACCGACAACACTCTTCGTTCAAAACATTTCCATAGGTCACCTCGCAATAACGTGCGCCAGTCTCACTTCGAGAAACGCTACAGTGGGTTTGCGGATTCAAACATCACCTCTTCACGCGAGTCGATTTCAGACCTAAAATCCGCAAGCGGATCTCCGTGTACGCCTCCATTGGGTTTCAGTGTTAAAATCGTGTACGGACGCGGATTGTTAGAATCGACGAGAGGACGTTTTTTCGCTCGCAATTTAACACTGAATCCTATGGGAGAAATCCATTGCCGATTGAAACATCAAACGGTACATGTACTGTACGTAAAATTTCATGCGTTTTCTGTCATTCTTGGATACAATCAGTGATGTTTGAATCCGCAAGCGGATTCCAAAGCACCCTAAAAAACGTTAAAATCTTGTACATGTACACGATTTTAACACTACATCCTATGGAGGCGTACATGTACACGTACACGTACATGTACGTTGATGCTTGAATCCGCACTATACACCTACTGACACCCCCCCCCCCTCCCCACACCGAAAGCTTATGTGTTTTCAGGTAAGCGGAATCTGAACGGTTTTGCAAATCAATATAATAATATGTAATGTGATGTACATGATCAATACCATCAATGCGTGTTCAACACCTGTCACCAGATATAACTCAAAGAATTAACTGGTGGAGTGCTGGAAGCCAAGAACATTGCTCTGTCACATTTGATTGGATAGTGCCCAGATCTGATAAGATAATTCCAGTAGCAGTACCAAATATATGAATAATGATATTTCTGTCATGATGTTGAATCAGGTTGAGTGATATTCTATCAACAGCAAGTTGATGCGACGGCATATCGCAGTTGATTTTATTGTTTCCTTTTCTTTCATTTTCATGACAATAAACAATAAAAGTTTTATTTATTTCCCTATGATTACAAAAGATTGAAAAGTCTTTATCAACGATTTCCTACTCTGGACACTGTGGTGTAATTCACAATTGTGAACTTGGGTTGCTGCCACAACTCTCAAGTTAGCTTTAGACAGTTAGGGTGAGCATGAGAGTAATATAACAAACCTGAGCCCCGCCCCTCTCAATTTACACCGCAACTAGCGCCTGGTGTGGTTCTAATCGAAGACAGCGCCTCCTGTAGAGCTCCAAAGAGAAATGCTGTGCACCGCCCCGATCAAAACAACAAGAGAGAGGTCCACAGTTTGGGAAACACTTGGGGTTAAGAAGCGCATTCTCATTCCTAGCGGGGTTTCCAACAACTAAACAACAAGAAAATAGATAATATAATATTTAATATGAACAAACCATTTTCAACACTTTTCAGTACATTATACTACTCCTTACTTAATCTTTCTCTTTTATTTAAATTGGTCAACGGGCCATTCAAAACCAACCTCAAGGAGGGTTACCAAAACGAGCAGGGCTTGTTCACCTGTGTAATGTAAACAAGCACGACTCCACATTAAAGCTAACGCGTTACCATCAGCCCAATACCAGTCGCGAACGCTCAACCAATGCCCGAAACAATAAATAAGCTTACTACCGTTGCCCTATCCCCGTCGGGAGTAGGGGAGCTACAAATACTTTCAGTTCTACGTACTCAAATGAGTTCCGTTCCAAAACTCCGCGCCCAAATCCTGCTCAAAATGTCGTACTCAAGGGAGTACCACTAACAAATACCACGATTATCACGACACAGCCTTTAACTATTTTATCCAGTGCAGACCTCTACGGTGGTGACCTGGCCCACATATACCGGATCCCAATCCTAACCATGTTCAAACTAAAACGCTTATAAAACTTAACTCCTGTAATTCACGGTGGGGAGGGGCAAAAGTCTCCCCCACCTACAACCAAAGTGTGTCCCCCCACTAAAGTGATCCGTCCATAATGTACTAATTACATCCCAGGACTATGACATAATCTCTACAATTCCACTAATCTATTGCCAAAGATTACCCAAGGGAGGGTGGGGGGGGGGGCAGTATCTCGGCCAGTCAAAACTAGGGTAGGTTCGGACTACTCTGCCCTCGGCCTTCTGGTTGAGTCTGCCACTGGCTGAGAAGTGTGCAGCCCCTCTAAGAATATTTCAGACGGGTCGCACAATTCTCAAGCACAGAATATACAAAAAGGCAAAACAAATACAGTAAATTTGCCTATAGACTCACCAGATCCGTCGAGAGAGGAAATTCCAAAATCCTTCCCAAATTGCGACTAGCAAGACATCGAAGCAATAATATTTTTCCAAATAACTATAGCTAAATTTTACCTCAGCTGCCTTCTCAAAATGCCACAGTCATTCATAGCGAAACGATTTTTATACACGGAGACGCATCCAAGCGATACATTCTTCACGTAATTATCGCTATGAGAATGGAAATCCGTGCAGCTAGTGATGTTTGAATTACCCGTCTCCGAGAATTATGGTTTAACTCTTCCTCGAAGGCAAGTAATAACATTTAACTCTTCCACGACCACTGCCATCGGTCCCAAACTTCTGGACCAACCCGAAACTTTTTTTTACCGACCCTACCACGGATGGATCGTTTCAGTAACAATTGTAACCTCACAACAGCATACAAGGGAATATCCAGGGATATTTTCATTCGTCTACATTCTCTGTGTATTACATGAGTTTGAATATGGAAACTGGCTGCCTAAATTATGAAAACTCATGTACTGCTTTCAAACTTGACACAGTTTGGAAAAAATGCATGCATTTTTTTTCATTGTCCACACGACACCCACACCTGTCTCCACATAAGTTCCAGTGACAATAACCCACGTTTCCTGTCATTGGATGCATATATACTGCTCAGAATGCTTTATGGTTGGTAGGCAAATAGATTTAATGCATGGTGAAGATGTTTTGGGACAAAAATACTAAAAATGGATATGGAAAACATTTGTATAATCTGAAGAAAACGCATTTTGACATCTGGGTACCCCCACCCCCCCCCCCCCCCCCCCCCCACCCCACACACGTTGCGTCACACACTTTTTTCCGCCCCCACCCTATTCTGTTACCGTTTTTTGGTAATTTGACACCTGGGATGTGACGTAGAAATTATTAGATTTATTGTACTGTTGATATTTTATGAGAGCAACAACAGGTTGGTCTGAGATGAAGGGTAGTATTAGACCTACAGTGACCACGAAACACAGCAACATTGCTGCCACGACCGGCATGCAAATTTAAACTTCATGGCTATGCCTACCTGGGCTCGAAATGGATTTAGGCCTGAGATACGACAAAATTTCTTCCTATTCTTATCATACAAATTGTTCCATTAGTGTGTATCGCATGATAGCCACCACTGGTAGAGAAGCTAATCAGTTAACTACTTGATACTGCATGTATAAAATACATTCGAATGAAGAAAATAAATTCTTTGTCCACAGTTACTTCCCTCGAGGATCTGCGGGGAGGGTTTTGGCTCCCCTTACAACACGTCTTAATGAATATTGGTGCGTCATTTTTTACTTGTTCTGTGTTGACAGAAATTACGTTCTTGAAGAACCCTTGCTTCTTTTAGATCACTGTACCATCCAGCAACTGAATCAAACTCTCAGGTCCCCCAGTCTAATTCTATTCGGAATTCGATACAGTTATGGATAATTTGTTTATCCACTTTTCGTGGAGTTTGTGCCAGACTATCGTTCATTTAATGCGACGTCCCTTTAATCACAAACGTACACAGAATTTCGTTTATAACCCAGTTAAAGATATTTCAATCTATTAGTATTTAATTCACATTGAAACAACTAGATATTAACACAATTAGTGGAAATATACCGAGTAATCATAATACTTAAGCTGGGGAGAGTTTTTATTAATAATGATAAAGCCATTAAAGATTCGGTCACATCAAGTATCGATTGAGAAACACTACCTGCGTTGAATCAAAGAAAATGAATGTTAACGGGTTCTTTTTAGATTCTACCTTCTGGAATATTTGAGTTGGTCGGAAAAGTGAACCACAGGTCCGCTTTTCCGACCAACAGAAATATTCCAGACAATTTATTCTACACACTGGCGATGGACTATTTAGGGAGTAAACTGGCTCCAGGTCATGCTGGTGGCGAATTCCTCACAAAATAAGACTGGTGGCCTGAAAGCTTGCAACTGAAGTTGGCGAAAAGAGCCGCCTGCAGACTGTGGTTCGTTTACTACAGAAAATATTTGGCATGATTTGCTGTTAGTCATAAATGCGCTCCTCCGGATATTTAAATTTTCTCAATAGTGAAAAAATGAAAATATTGCCACCAATAACCAACACCCATAATGGTAACCGTATACAATATGTGTTGTAGGACACTACTGGTATGTTGGTTCTCAGCATTTGGCTGCATCCTCAAGTATAGCCAGAACAGAGACTATTCGAATGACGTCTGTAGAGTTTCCACCAGCGCAAGACTACTGTATCAAATTTGCCTACAGTATGTACGGTGTAGATATAAGAACCTTGAAAGTTTATGCATCGGTAAGTGTGTGTATTACTTCAACGCAATAGACGTTGGAAGCTTTTTTTTTAACTGTGTTTGGTAGCTTGGGCAATCATTCTCATGCAGTTGTCGCCTGGTACCTGCTTTATGGTAGGATACAGGCGTTACATTATGTACAATTATCGCATAAATTTTCACTGAAAATCGAACGGCATTTTGTCCTTTATACTGGTTATGTTTCAGGGAGAGGTGGGAAACAGGTCCAATCTCGTTCCCTACGTAATTCCGTCTATTATTCGGAGTATATATGCATTTTATAGCAACACATCTTTTATCGCAAGAGATGTTCTCGCCCTCAAATTGGCCATACTATTCCAGTCAGTTTTACCTATCGATAGTTCTGAAAATAACTGTGCCCTATTACAGTGCACTATACCATTTATTACCGGTAGAGTGCTGTAAGCCCATATTTGGGCTTTACCATAAAGTGCAGGTACCACAACTCAAAGGCTTCATATTCTGTGGATATGCTTCATATTATCTTTGAAGTGAAATTATTTAGTCTGTATGGATTTGCTTTGTTCTAATTTATGGGAGAGTGCCTCTTGGCACTCTCCCAAAATTATAACTAGGCAAAGACGTGTGAACAAATTTTCTTGGCAAAAAATAATTTAGCACTCTACCAGTGAAAAAAGATCTTGGGACATTTAAGGACATCCAACTGACTAAACACAACGTTCCCAATTTTTTTCCGGAATTCTGTTTCGTTATTTCTAAGTTCGGAATGAAAATGCATGTCTTTGGAATGGTACTTGATATATCAGATAGAGTAATTAGGCGTGGAATTATGTTGGGTAGCAAGATTCTTGCTCAGTTTGTTCGGTGTAATATTATAATTATGGCATGAGATGTCGTCAACAATGGTAAAATAGTGGTCCTTGAGAACGAATAACCCACGCGCCTACCGCGCTTGAATTATTCTTTCTCACAGACCATTATTTTAGCAGAATGGGAGCGCGGTTGCTCAGTGGTTATGGCACTGAACTTCAAACTGAAAGATTCACGGTTCGATCCCCGTCAGGGGTGACTGCGTTGTCCTTGGGCACGGCACTTGATCCCGATTGCCCACGTGGGGGCACGGTGGCACCGTGTACTGAGGCGTTCTGCACGTCGATGGTGCGCTTGTCTTCAACCAATGCAAACCCCTGCTTGTGCGGAGTTAGTATGTTGTGGAGCCTGACAGTTGCTCGCCGTTGCTCGATGGTTCTCTTCGGATATTCCGTCTACGTTGGGGAGTCTAGCAGTTGTTCGTCGTTGCTCGGTGGTTCTCCCTGGGGCATTCCGGCTTTCTCCACCAGTAAACCTGTCCGATACGAGGTGACCCTGGCTGCCAAAAGTGTCGTTAAAACCCGTTAAGTACATAAATACATTTTAGCATAGTGAACTCCGAGCTGTGCACTATCTATAATAGAGTTATGGTGAAACTTCCAGTGAACCACTTACCGCACAACCAGTCGTTCAACAAAACCTAGAAACTGTTTTAGCACACTAAAACATATGTCTCCCCTTCCTTTCTATTTAATGCACTGCAAATTATATATACATGAATAATATTGACAATCATGCCAAATATCTAAGGTCTAGGTCAAAAGACAAAAAAGTTCTGGTCCGGACGAAGTTTCCCTTAAAAAGCACATAAATCTGACCTTCAGGTCAAAGGTCAAGTTCACATGAAGGTCACTATGGTACGCGACACCGGCTCATGGTGATGCATCCACATGCCAAATATCTAAGGTCTAGGTCAAAAGACAAAAAAGTTATGCCCCGGACAAAGTTTGTATAAGAAGAAGAAGAAGAAGAAGAAGAAGAAGAAGAAGAAGAATATGCACTAAAACAATATGTCTCCCTTCTGGGAAGGGAAGACATAATGAAACATCTGCAACTGTATTTAGGATAAGTTGTGTTACTATGTTTCCCCGGGTAGAGCGTGTAAACAAAAACAAAAAAATAAAAATAACCCCCTAACTATATACCCTGTGATATGACGGTAATCGTAACCGTTAAACGTAATTTTGCGAAACTTCTGTGATATACTAATTTCATTGAAATAACTGTTCAAAGCCAATTATTAAATGATATCGGTGGACGTATTTTCGATATGCAGCATACGCAGTGAAGGCAAGTCTAGAGCTGGGAAGTTTTGAGTTATCAGATTCAGTTGCAGTTTCGCGGTTTCGGACAAAAACCTCTGTTTCAATTCAGTTTTTCTGTGTTAAGAACATATACTATATATATAACACGTCAGGCTCCTTGCGTTGGAAAAATCCCTAAAAGCTTGTATGACACAACTCACCACAAAAGCAGCCCTGCCTGTAAGTATCTCCATGTGGTTCGGCCAAACTTCACTTTGTTCATTTTTTGGGACCCTAGGGGATCAGTTGGTAATCCCAGTGAGTCTGACAAAAAACATAATTAAGGTAACAAATGAAAAAAATCATCTAATCTATGTTGTGTTATCGTTGTCATATTTTCTGATACGTCGGGTGGACGAGTCAATAAGTGAGCAAAAGTGACAATCAGAACAAGGCGTATGCGCCCGTAGAGTAAGTGGCTAGAGTCCATGGGGGGCGGGGGGGGGGGGGCGGGGGGGGGGGGGCATTAGTCCATTTCCCTCACAGTAGGATAGTTTGATCAGCTCATGCACAACCACCGTACGGTCGTTTATTGCTGGGTCTTGCAATTCGAGTTTCCACAAAAACGGAACGAAACCGAACAAAAATCGAAGAAAATCCCCAGCTTTAGATAAGTCAGACCAAGAGGTCGGGGTTCAAGTTTCGCATAAGAATAAAACTACATACACTTGATATCACTTCCGGAATGTTATTCAAGAATCACGCCTTACTGCCTTAGTTTAATGGTCTCCTAACACTCTGAACACTGGTGTGAAAATCTCAATCTGTTATTTCTCCCATAAAGCGACAAAGAATTTAACCCATTCAAACATATTTGCAGTGAGCTCTGGCAAACACCACTAAATTGGTTAAATTCCTATTTGCGCATGGTGCAAACAATTGCTACTTTAAATTCGGTTGATACGTTTCCTGAAGACCCGTTGTGAATTATACAACAGTGATCGCAAAATCGGTCTCATCCAGACGACGACCTGTTCGCATCACTCTTACAAAAGCATGGTCCATACTTTCCAAATAGAGTTTTTCGACATCAAGATAGAAATAAGAAAAGCAAAGCATCTGAGATTCAATGACGCTATATCAGCAATTTGAAGATCAAAGAACCTATAAAATAACCGCAAGCACATTATATTACTCTACCAACTATAATTTCGATTATTTCTACCTTTATTGTAAAGTTGCAGAGAAAGATTTTCAAAACCGATGCTTCGGCTCGCATTTTCAAATTATACTGAAACTTTCCACACCTTATGTTGATTTATCTTGACATTTAGAAAATACCAAAACACACGTGTCCCCACAAAACTTTCCAACTTCCCCCGGGTAACAATCTTCTGGCCAAGCCAAGAAATAAGCAGTCATCTGCAGAATGAGGTCCCCAGAGGGTGAATTTGGTGATGCTACCCTGCACAGCAGGGTAGCATCACTAAATTTACTCTCTATGAACCTCACTTCTAATTAAGGTTTCAAGTCTAAACAGAAAGAGGTATCAAGAGGATAAATTGTTCCAGGGTATGAGACATCATCAGCAA
This sequence comes from Pictodentalium vernedei, assembly GCA_031216915.1. Lineage (NCBI taxonomy): Eukaryota > Metazoa > Mollusca > Scaphopoda > Dentaliida > Dentaliidae > Pictodentalium > Pictodentalium vernedei. The sequence continues at coordinate 338,653,618 of CM062297.1, read as the reverse complement.
ATTAACCCTCTGGGAACCTCATTCTGAAAATGACAGCTTGCTTATTTCCAGGCTTGCTTCTGACTAGTTTTTTGAAATTATATTGACAATGGGTACAGTTTTGCCACTGTGTAATCGGTTCGCGTCCTCTCGGTGCAAGCAGCTTCCTCACTGTGCTGCCAGTAGTCCTCTCGATGCAAAACTGCGTTTTCTAAAGGTGATGAGGTAGCCTTTTCAAATTACATAAGCAGAAAGTCAACATGAAGAGGTGTGCATTAGCAGTTTTGCATTAATCAAAGGGATTATCCCGTGAGGTCCAGTTCTTCTGGCGACTGCATTGCTCGTCTTTAAAGCACAAAATAGCATGCTCAGTCTCAGAAATGGTGGATCGAATTTCCGTCTTAGGGACAATCTGATGAGCTTTTACCTACTCTGTGGTCATATATTGTTGAATTCCCATTGATAATTTGGCAGCAGAATTTATCGGGAATACAAAAATAAAGTAGAAAGGGATACTGAGAATAGTTTTAGAATATGCAAACTGCCAACGATAGTAGAAGTGGTACACACCAAACCAAACCTAACAAAAAATAAAAAAAACAATAAAAAAAACCGACACAGCTGAGTGGCCATGCGCGACACCCAGGCCTCTCGGTACAGCATTTGTTGTTGTGTACAATCCATACTCTCGTCCGCTCTTTGGCATATTTGTAAATTATTCACGACACCTCTTGTCATTTGTGTTTTTCCCAACCCATTCTGCTCCCATTATATCAACGAGAATTCTACATTCTATCCAAAACTTGGTAGCCCATCATATTGCCCATAAGACGGAAATGCGTTTATGCTCTCTATTTTTTGCTGCTTTAAACATGCGCAATGCAGCTACCAAACAAATTGAACCTCGCAGCATAAAGACCCTAACTGAAGATGCAAAACTGATGACACACACCTCATCCTTTTGACTTTCGGAGCAATTTCCTTGAAACAATAGCCTCAACCTCCTTCGAGAAACGTCGACTTGCACCGAGAACACTACTGACAGTACTAGGAGGACGTTGTTTGTACAGTGAGGCCGCACAATTAATGTAAAGTGTATGTATGATCACGTGGAAGACTATGAGGATTTGCTCATGCTGTTTTCGTGAAATAAGCAATGATTTGATACTATTATTGACAGGTAAACCATGGTCTCGGATACCCTGTGTTCAGTGCAAGCGGAAACAAAGGTGTAAACTGGCTGACGACGGAAATTCACCTAGATTCTGAATACACACACAGTCCGTTCAGAGTAAGATATATTTTATACCATGATTACCTATTCTACTATATATAAAAAGCCTATGACATAAATTTTAGCCTTTCACACCAACCGTGGTGAACACGTGTGTCTGTGGTGAACACGCCAGCAATGGGATTTCAATAGTTAAAATTTACACCTACAGTGGAATTACATGTTGACGTCTGGTGACCTCGACCTGAATGCAAACTTGTCTGAATTTATCGCTTGTCGCCTCACGAAGAGTGAAATAAAAGCGGCAATTATTTATTACGTTTTTAAATGACTTTTCTTCATAAGATACAAAAAATTAACAAACAGGCGTTGTCTCATTTTAATAAAGCATCCATAACTCGAAATAGTATGTTATTATGTTATTAAAATGAAAAAGACCCCCGTGATTTGCGCGTTTCTTTTCCCATTTCGTTTCGGTGATAAAATTGACAGCGGAAGTACCGCCCACCGGTGCTCATGTAAACAAAAACAGATTCCCACGTGTATACGTCTGCTGCCCAGTGGAATCGAGAAAAAATAATAGCGACTCTTAATAATCTGACGATTATGGTATACATAAAATATACCCAAAGTACCTTGGTGTACCAAATGTTCACTCGTGGTGAACATTTGGTATACCAAGCTACTATGGGTATATTCTATATATCCATTCTGCATTTATTGGGAGGTTCGGTGACGATTTAATTTACAGCTCTGCAGGATTAAATCATTGATGTTCCCAGTACCTATCAATTGTTCAGTGTATCGTCTTCTCGTCCCATGCCATTTTTTTTCTCAACCCCCAAAATTTATGCATTCCGGCTTGAAAGGATTAAGAATTATATTTTCAGGATCACAACAAATCCACCCAATCACAACCAGAATTATATGAGGTCGAACTGAGGTGAGTGGTCACTTGTGCCACTTATGTATAGTTTTATAGGTTCTTACTTGGTAGGTGACATACCCCCGCGATATTCGCCGAGACCGAAAGTACAAGGCTGATGTGAAGTTACCGAGGGCTGATATCTCGGCCGATATGCGACTTATCAAGTAATAACATCTCTATTTTAAAACAAAACACATAATTACAAAATGTTTACAAAGGGTCCGAAGTTTCCTCTTCTCCTACTTCAAATATTCGAACGTCTCGGATCAGTGAACTTGTGACTACCCTTTCTCCCACTTCGACGAATCCTCGCTTACGACTATTTATTTATTGATTGATTGATTGATTGATTGATTGATTGATTGATTTATTTATTTATTTATTTGTTTATTTATTGGCGTTTAAGGTCACATATTTCTGCACAACGGCTAATCATGACCATGACAGTTTTACGAGTGGGGGAAGCCGGAGTACCCGGAGAGAACCACCGAGCAACGGCGAGCAGCTGTCAGCTCCCAACATACCAACCCCACACAAGCAGGGTTGGCATTGGTTGAAGACAGGTGCACCATCGAAGTGCAGTAAGGCTTAGTACACAACGCCACCGTGTCCCACGTGGTCAATGGGGGTGAAGTTTGTGGCCTGCGCCTCTATCTACTGAGCCACCGCGCTCCCGCGTACGACTATGAATCTTTGTGTTGAATTTTCTAGACAACTTTCTTCGTTATTCTCTTCATCCACCAAATACTTACTTAATCGCCCAACATAAGCTTCATCCAACTACATTATGCCTGCTAAGGATTTTATTTTAAACAAACTGATTGCGCCCGGTAGAGATGCATGAAGGGAGTGTGAAGACATATTAGCTGAGCTTGATAATGGGCAATTATGGGAAAGAAAATCCTTTCTAATAAATAAACTCATTTATCTATTGACTAAAGTGAATTGTTTGATTTGATTGGTTGATAGATACGTGTTATGAGACCACATTCATTGAAACATACGATATGTCCGCCCAGCCACTGACAAATTTCCCATACCCAGTGGAAGCCTCGTTCCGAAATCTACAAATTGTCCATTCCCCGTAGAAGACGCGTCATTCCAGTTTTACAGTGTACATGTATTATATTTTAATTTTTTATCTCCAAAATATAGCTCATGACCCCTTATTTGAATGAGCTTGTCGAATACCCTCCAATGTGGGGTTCATAAGCTATGTTTTTGAGACAAAAAAGAAAAAAAGAAATTCAATAATTTTTTTATACTAGTCATATCGGCATATTTTCACAAAAACTCTTTTGCACAAAAATTCCACAGAAACCTGTATGGCTCAACAATGGAAGATAAAAGATCTCATGCTGAGTGTGTTCACACATGAAATAGATTGTACTTCTAAAACGGAAAGTCAATAGATAAATTCGTTACCCCGTGTCTGATCACGTGGTACGGGTTTTTACCTACCCGAAGTCAGCCGTATTCTATTCGGCCTTCGGCCTCATGGGATACGGCTGACTTCGGGTAGGTAAAAACCCGTACCACGTGATCAGATACGGGGTAACTAATAATATCCATGTACAAATCGCTGCACGCAGCTAAGGACTGATTTTATTTTATACGCTACAAATAATAATAGTGCTAACGATAATAGCAGAATACACATTGTAGTGTGGGTTAGGGTGACGTTTCATAGATGAGTTGCAGTATGAAATGATACCCCCCCCCCCTCCACCGCACCCCCCCCCCCCACACACACACGCACTTTAATTTCGAATTAGTTCATTTGTAAAGAGAAACAAATGTGGACCAAATCCAGTGGGGTAACTGTTTTTGGGCGGAATCCCTCTTTAGCTTTTGATCAATAATAGTGGGCGCAATCTGCCCTCGCAGTCATTCCAGCTTTGCTATATATCTATTTTCTTTTATCCAACCCACAGCTTACGACCTCGTTGCAAGAAAGCTATAATTTGAACGCGGAAACACATGTCATCCCGGGAGTGATTTGGTACCTTGAGTGTACGGCATGTTTGCAAGATAAACAGTTAACTTTGTATGTTCTTTTTCAGATTGTGTTCGAAGGAACGACGAACTCCCACAAATCGTATTCGTCCTTCAATGGATACCATTACTACAATGACAAAGGCGACATAGCTATTGATGACGTATACGTCTATAATGCCTCGTGCAAAGGTACTATACCGAGACCACAAAATTGATCTCTTTTTCGATCTGATCGGAATCCGGTTGCGGCACTCTTACGCCAGACAGTGGGTCTAGATTTTATGCATACAATATTGCGAAATCAAGACTAACTTAAGAAAAAAGAATAGAAACTAGCATCTACAGTATAGTCGCCGTGGAGTGGTCACTTTCCACGTGTAGACAATATTCCCAAAGATATAGAGGATATGGAATGAGTGTTTTTCTCGTACAATATTTATGAGACGAGTCTAAGCATTTTCCGTTTTGGCGAGCCTCTGGCGAGCCCAAACGGAAAATTCGGACGAGTTTCATAAATATTATATGAGAAAAACTCTCATTTCATATTCTATTTATCATATGACACACACACGCACAAGTTAGCCACTTGGCATGACTTTTTAACCCATCACCTAACTTGAGTTGCAGACGGCACTTGGAAAAAAACATCCCCGTAAAACTAAAAATTTTCATTTTTTGCTTCCAAAACATAGGTTATGACCCCTCATTGGAACGAGCTCGTCGAGCTCGTTCCAGTGAGGGGTCATAACCTATGTTTTGGAAGCAAAAAGTAAAAATATACAAAAAATGAATGGCGTTTTTCCTGTAGGTAAAAGATTAATACAATATAACCCACCCTAAATAGGACAGATAACGTAAATTCTCCCTATTGAAATTATGACTCAGTTATATTTTGTTTAGCCAATCAAATTGTCCAGTTTTGAAATTGACCAATGTAAGCTCCCAAACTCTAATTATGCAAATTATGAAAATGTGGCCCAGTTGTATTTTGTTCAGCCAATCAAATTGTCTAGTTTTGAAATTGACCAATGAAATTGACGGAAGCCTCTATTTATCACTGATTAATATGAAAACAAAATATCAAATGTTTTAAAGTGAACAAAACGGACGAGTCATATGATAAACAATAATATTAGATACCAAACACTAACAACAGGAATAATCATCAAAAATGTAATTAATGATGCGCCGGGTATAGCCCGATGCTTCATTAATTAACATTATGCTGCTGACGATTTTAGTTATCTGGTAAACGCATGAGTGGACATCACTGCCCACGAATGGGTTGCGACCAACCCGCGGCGACCGTACTGTAACATGCAAGGTTGTCACGGGTGAATGTCCTTTTCGCAGGCGAGATTCTACAGTGTTGTGGGCAGAAAACCGCACATACAATTTAAGCTAGATCGCGACCCAGCCGCCTTTGTATTGACAATCCTAAATGAAATGATACCATTCAGGAATAGATTGTTAAAAGGCATATTCTATATCTGGGGACTGACGAATCTCGAATGAATCCGCGTCCCAAATGTTACGACACCACGGCTGTCTTACGTGTGTTGTCCATCCCCCATGTGAACCTATAATATCAATTTGCGTACTGGTTAGACTATTTCGTATATCCGTATATTTATTTATTTATTTATTTAGGTTTAACGACACTTAAACATCCATGGTCATATCGTGTCAGTGACAGTTTTACGGGTGGAGAAAGCCGGAGAGAACCACCGAGCAACGACGAGCAGCAGCCAGCTCACCAACATCGTAACTCCGCACTGCACCACAGGCAGGGTTAGATTGGTTGAAGACATGTGCGTCATCAACGTGCAGTACGCTTTAGTACACGGCGTCATCGTGCCCCCATGTGGACAATCGGGGTTAAGTGCCTTGACCAAGGACACAACGCGGGTGTCCGAATCGACCGCTCAGACGGTCACCCATCCAAGAACTAACCGGGCTCGATGTTGCTTAACTTCGGTGATCTGACGAGAACCAGTTACCGCAACGTCAGCGCACCCCTCGTATTCCGTGTAGATATTTCGGCATAGATAAGTGAGTGAACCCGATGTGCAACGTACTTTCATTAACATTAGAATCGTATAGGGGCTGTTTCTGGCTCATTAAACTTAAATTACTCGAAGCTATCGCTTTGAATGCGGCACTATACAAAAACGAGTTTTGACATTTTCTTCAGATTGTAGAATTCAGGATTCTGTGTGTCTGTGTGGTGGGGGGGGGGGGGGGGGGGGGGTGAGGGGGGCAATGGGAATTTTTAGAGGCCTCGGCTGCTTATTTATTATTCGATGAGCGAGTGAGTTGAATACTTAACTGAAAATTGTGATTCGCGTCAGGTTTCTATTGCCATCTGATTGTAGTTAATGAAATTTCAGTTATTCCAAAGTGTCCACCAGGCGCAATCACACGATCGGACAACCTTGGTAATGACAGTTGTTACACATTTCACACTACGCCAAATACTTGGTACACAGCTTACGAAACATGTAGAACACAAGAATTCACTGGTCACTTGGTAACCATAGAAGATAAAGATGAACAAGATTTCCTGGTGAGAGAGATCAATCAGAACGCAGGTAAGTACACAAGCAGCGATTGTGATCAGTTAAATTTTGAACATATTTATGCGGTTTTCCGTAAACGATAATACATACAACGACAAGCGACAGTACGTTTGTCAGTGGTTGTATTGTATACATTAGTCCGGTAATATATTTAAAAGGAATACGAAATTGCACAAACTTCACACCGAGGTGAACGACGACGAATGTGAAGGAAACCTAGCAAAACACGCCCTTAATCCTTTCACTGACACGCCCACTTTATCAATATATGGAAGACCTATAAGTATGCCTGTATGCGATACAGTTTAATACAATTTGAAATTTAATACCAGAAACTCAATACTTGAAACTCTATCACCTGATTAATTGTTGGAAAGGGCTCTCTGAGCCCTTTCCAACAATTAATCTGACGATTGGTTTGATCTGCGCATTCCTGAGCGTACAGATAATCATCATAAAATAGGTGATACTAGTTGCTTTCGGCAGCGTCAGTGTTAAAGACTGGTTAGTAAATATGGAACAAACATACGGCAAATATGGTTGAAAGAGTCGGATAGATGAAGATGCATGGATCGACAGCGGAGGTCAAGAATTGAATTTGTCAGTAGCACTGGCACCGGGGTGGGGGTGGGGTGGAATGGCTAGGGGGGAAGCCAACTTGGGAGGGATTCCCATACAGCGGTTGGGAATGTTCCAATTGGATACACGGAGTACCGAGGCCCAGAGTTAAACGAATCGGTGTCCCACTAAAGTCACGATGACGCATGTGAAGTCCCAAAACCAATCTCGGCGATGGTAGGCAGCAAGAAAACGTCCATTGGATACTGGATTACTGTACAAATGAGCTACCAATGTATTATGACTGGTTGGCTAGTAAATATGGAACAAATATTCGGCAAGTACGGTTGAAAATGGTCGGATAGCTGAAGGTATATGAACTGACAGCGGGGGTAAAGTATTAAGTATGATAGTAGCAGTGACAACAGAAGGACAGAAGGGCAAGTGGACAAGCCAACTGAGGAGGGCTAGCTGCACAGGAGACCAGGATGTTCCAGTTGGATACATGTAATTCTGAGGCCCGGGTTCAATCAGTCAGTGTCTCATTCAAGTCGAATGAGCTGATACAATATCTTTATCCTTCGTACTTGTTCTTGACTGGTGCTTGCATGTCATGGCTAATGGAGAAGCTGGATCGGTAGGGAATAACATCGTAATCACTATGCTGAGCCGACGATTGGTCACTGAAAAATTTTGCTGATGACATGGACAGTGCCAATGCACATGGAAGGGCGCAGATGCCTCCCCCCTCCCTTTGTCTGATGTTCAAAGTCAAGGAAGCCAGTACCCGTCCCTTTCCTTTAGTTACTAGGGTACCCTTCCCATATGCTTAGGAAATGCGTTAAATTTGGCGACCAGGTACATTGGGTGATCATATGACTGAACTGAAAGCAGAAATAGAAACTGAACTGCAGCCAAGCGCCCCTTCCAGCCATTCTCAATCCACGTCAGTTTCAGTTGTGGGTATCCTGTACATCAGATTGTAAAGAGTTTTCAATGGGTTAGGGGATATATACAACTGTGCGTTGAGGAGGGGGGGGGGGGGCACGAGGGTGGTATTGGATTATGTCTGTAAATATCCCACACCCATCGTTGGTATCGGTGTCTGGTACTCCGTCTGAAACAGGGCATCGGCGCTAATTCCAATAACATCATAGACCAGGGTTGATGTTGTGAACAGGGTTGATAAAAATGAGAGGGTGCATTTGCCGAGGAGTCATGGTGTGGGTCAAGGCAGGGTGAGTCTTATATTGGTGTCCGACTTCTAGGTCCCATGCTGGTATTGGGTATGTTTATTGGTTCATTCATTGATTATATAAGTTGCGTTAAGAAAAATCCAGCGACAGTGGGCCGGTGGAAACTGTGCTTTAAGAAAGGAACGGCTAATGCTATCAACATGTATCTTGTGCCAACCAGTTAGCTTTGTGTGATAAATACTCGGTTTGTCTAATGTTGGGGCACTGTTGTTGTGGTGCTGTGTCGTGTAAGATGGGCGGTATTTGTTTTAGTAAGGTTTCTGCTATCAACGCACATAATCTTTCAGCCAAAGCCTCCAGTTTGGTCTCATTTTCCCCGGCGGAGTTGTTCTGGGCTCTCCACTCAGGTATATGGTAGTTGTTTGCGTTAGAGGTAAGCTCCGTCAGCTCGAGGTCTAGGGTATTTCTGTAGGAGGCCAGCGGTGACGGCTGCCGGTGGACGTGGTATGTCCAGCTGTCGGAGCCTATCTACAGGGCCCAATCATTACAAGATCTTTTTGTCGGGATTTGGCTTCTGTTGAGTCTAATATTGGATCCAATGCAGGCATGGTTTTGAACCCTGGTTGATATTGGATGGTCGTCTTTGGTTTTCATGGGAGAAGAGGAGCCACCTGAAGCTCTAAGAGGTCTCATCATGCAGTTTCCGATAGCGTGTAACGTCATTTTCAGAAACCTCGCCGTACGGGCCGGTAACGTCAAAAAATCGCTCCCCGATCAATTTTAAAATGAGCTGGACATGTCGTTCCGGATACCGATGGCGTAGATATGTTTGCACATCAGTTGAATTTCATAAGACCGATTTTTACCTTTGCCGTCTTGTCGTCACCGCATCGCCTTTGCTGGAAAACTGAATAAATGTGTACGAAGCATTAACGTCACATCAGATATCATCAGCGCTCCTTTTTTAACCCCTTAAACCCTAGCGGCCGCTTTTCCGGTCAGGAACATGAAACGTCATAACATCATTAAATGGGATGGCTGCTCAGTAAATGTGTGGGGTAGCCCTGAGGCTACACGTTGAAAATATTGATTGGTCTACCCCAAATAATGAATATGGGCACTTCCAAGTGTATCCATTGAACTGGCATGGACGATACCACTAGAGTTCAAAGGGTTAATCTCTCTAAACCAATACGCAAACATTTTTGTGTAAAAGAAATTCGATGATTGCTCAGCAAACGTGACAACCAAGAGTTAAGGAAAGTTACTGGCGCAGTGCTAGTTAACCCAACGGCTCCAAAGAGCAGTTGAATTGCAGTGCAGGGGAACCCTCTTAATTGGATATATTTTAATTGAATAAGCCTGTAAGTTGCTTACAACTTCAAACATCAAATCATTTACCATGGCTTCGGTAGTTATCAGAACAAATTTGACCCGTTAGTTGCAGAAAGTTTAAAAAGGTTAAACTCCTGTCAATTGAATAAACTATCTTGTAATCTATCGAGCAAGTACGTCGACTGCCGCCAACCTCCTTGTGTCCATAGACCTATTCGTCCTTAGTATCCCCAATATAAGCATTTAATCTATTATCCGGTAACTCTGTCAACAAGATAAAATAGAATAAATGATCAGTTTTCACTGGGATACAGTACAGTCGCCGTGGACTGGTCGCAATCCAGGCGCGGGCAGTGATGTCCGCGCATGCGTTTACCAGCTTTTAAAAATTATCATTAGCAAAAGTTTAATTAATGGATCACCGGATCGTACCCGGTGCTTCATTCTTTAAATTTTTGATGATTATTCCTATAATTAGCGTTTGGAATCTAATATTATTGCGTCCGTGGAAATATTGCCCACCTGTGGAAAATGGCCAGTTCACGGCGGCTATACTGCACATGAAATTGATCAAACTCCTGTTAACTGACAATGCACGAAGAAAGAGGAGAAATACACACAGAGACAGCGCATTAGGACAAATGTCCCATTTTTTCGTTTTTATCCATTCCTAAAATTACGCTAAAAAATAAAATAACGTTATTTTTATGTGGTATTTCGCATATAACTCATTCCTACGCTTGGGTGTCTTAACAGTTGTCTGCCACCTCACTAAAACAAGTAAGGACATAAACATCACAAGTTAAAGGAAAACGGAATACACAAAGGGAATTAACTATGCCAATTTTCGACAAACCACAATGATTCTCGATCTAATACAAGGCAATGTTAACATAAAGCAGCAAATCACAATTTATTGAAATCTGCTTTTTACTTTTCAGGTAATCACATAAACATTAAAAAATGAAATAAAACGGAACCAATAAACGACAACAACTCCCACAATTTTTGGGAAGCCATTGTAAGGTTTAACTTGTTCACGATATAATTAACCAAAGCACCACATCAACAATTATTAAAATCACGGACGTGACAACTGTTACTTATTCTCAGTTCCTTATTCGGCATTCGTTATCAACCGATATAATCGGTTGATAACGAATGTCGAATCAGAAACTGAGAATAAGTAACGATTGTCACATGCACTTAAAATCGGAAGTTTTCTGTTCAAGTTATTGCATAAAAAATGAAATGTTTCAAAAACTTCTGAGGGCAATAACACTCTTAATACTCCAGACATTATCATGTTTATAGAACCTATCCAAGACAATGTGAATATAAGACACTCTGTCGAATATTATTGAACTCTTGAGGTCTAGTGTTCACGTTACTGCAAATAGAATAAGACACTCTGTCGAATATTATTGAACTCTTGAGGTCTTGTGTTCACGTTACTGCAAATAGAATAAAATGTTGGGTAAAATTCAACAAACGAAAAGCAATACTTTTCATCGAATAAGGGTGGTTACTGAACTTGTTCAAGAAATTGTTATTATAAAGCAGCGCACCAAACGTAATTGAAGTACAATAGCTTTTTTCTTCGGTAAGGCGACCTGATGGACGGCTCAACGTAAAGGCAGACAGACGGAGTTCTTTGCTATATCCATATTCCTGCCGGCGGCGGCGGTGGTGGTGGTGGTGGTGGGGGGGGGGGGGGGTGGGGGGTGGTGGTAATAATTTTGTTTTACTCAGAAAAATATGCTTCCCGCACGTAACCAGTTGAATTAACATTAGAGTTGAAGCGGTTTGTCGACTCGTCGCTGTCAACTCGATTCATCACTGTAGTCGATTACAAAATCGCCCATCGATTAGTCATACCTGCTCCTCCTCAATCCACCAGTCGTCATTGTTTTGATGTTTCCGGCTTGTCCTAACGTGACCATGGACTGGGTGGTCAAGATCTGACCATGATTGAAGCTTGTGTCAGCGGTCGCGCCTTTAATGTCTCAACTGTCACAATTGTTCGATGTCACGGGTTACCGACACCTGTAGTCTCTGAAAGACTCCTTTCCACCTCAGGCCCACCTGGGCTCGGACATAGTCCTGGCAGGCCAGAGGTGATAAGGAGTCTCACATAGACTACAGCGCATGCCTCCCACTTGCAATTACTATCACGTTTTCCGCGTACAAATTTGGCAATTTGCAAATGTCTGTGAGTTATCACGCAAAAATGAGCGAGGTGGCGTTGATAGATGCTAGGCTTTTCTCGCTAAAAGTACAATGTTTATAACCACACGTGATCGGAAGTGATGGGAATGAGTATCAATGATAGGTTTAGGTCCGAAAAAAATCAAGAGTGTGAATAACAGTTTGCGGCTTGCGAGATATTATGTTATGAATTAGAACCACGGATTCTGGTGGTGCGGAGGGACTAATGATTGGAGACAAGTCGTCTATCAAATTCACTAATAGTTTCAACACTAAAAATTATAATGTAAATGCTGAGAAAGGCAATTACAAGAGTGTAGTGAAAACAGCAACCAAACACAAGGAACAGTGAGAAAGGTAATTCTTTCAAAAATGGAAGATTTCCATGAGACACTTCAACATTACGTAAGCGATTCGATTTTAAGATGTCACCTGATGTTTTATATTTCCAGATTTGACAACTGCAGGGAATTATGGATTTTGGACGTCCGGTAATGACGAAATGTCCGAAGCGCACTTCAAATGGACTGAAACAGGAACACCCTATGATTTAAACTACACAAACTGGAAACTTGGCCAACCCAATAACGTAGCAGACGATCAGGACTGTTTGTTGATGCAATATCCGGATTTACATTATCAATGGGGTGACGTTGATTGCGATGAAAGTCACCCTTATATATGCGAGTTCAATCACTAAACATTCTCAAATCGAGAGAATAAAACATGTGCGATGGGAGACAATGTGATCGTGACAATCTGTATACACCCTTGAGCTCACCCTTATTCAACCTTTTACCCAACAGGATAAAAAAATGAACAATAGTTTAGAAGAGCTGGACAGTTTTCGCCTCAGAAGCATGGTTTATAACCTCTAATAAGAAGGAGTTTAAATATCTCGTTCCAGTGAGGATTATGAGCTATATTTTGAAGGGAAAATTGAAAATATAATCCGACTTTAATGTCGGTCTCGGGAAATGCGCTGGTCGGTTTTATCGTTAACCCGTCACCTAACACGAAAGGCAGACGACACTTGCAAAACCAAATTTTTGAATAACTATTTTTTTGTTTATTTTTGCGTCAAAAACATAGCTTATGACCCCTCATTGGAACGAGCTCAATGAGCTCGTTCGATGAGGTGTCATAAGCTATGTTTCTGAGACACAAAATGGGAAAAGTAATGAAAATTGAATGGTGATTTTTGTGAATAGTATTGGTCCATTTTGGCCGTTACGTTGGGTAAAGAGTTAAATAATGTAAAGAGTTAACCATAAATAGTATAGGTTGTTTCGATTTAGTTGCATGAAATTGCATTTCAGATATCTAAATTAAGAGAATGAACCCAGAGAACAGGGGCGTTCATGAACCTGAACTCCATCGTCGGCTAGCCAGTAATGTAGACTCTCCCAAACAACCAAAATAATTCTCATAGCTCACACGAGAAACATCTGCACAGACTGTTAAATATACGCTTACAGGCTTTGGTGAATTTACTTCCAGTTTGTTAGGCCAAGTGTTGATAATTTACACCAGAAGGCATAGCGTTCCAAAGATTCCGCTTTCTATAATCTGCGCACTGTACCCTCCTCTGTCATCTGTTGGTTCAAGTTTAATTGTTCCTTCGAACACCAGCAAGGGATGAAAGAGAACATTCATCGTAATATTTTAAAAGTGGTTTTCGCACTTTTTCATGCCTTCCTGGTAGATTCTCTGTCATGTAAAGCAATAAACATTCACGCGCCGCAGAGTAATCCGATAAAAAGGCTCGTTCCTTTTAGATGTCTCGAGTTCTTGAATATTTCATACGTCTGAGTTTTTCAAAATCGTCATGGCGTAAAGCAAGGAAGCTAACTGTCATGGACACAATACGTCTCGATAATAGAATTTTATTGTTCAAAACAAATTATTAACAAATAGCGAGTCCGAAGTACGAGTTGTTTACGAATCATAAACAGATAGACTGGCGATTTGTTAATATTTAAGTTGTTTAGTTTTTATTCACTTCGAAAATATTCTCTACCTGTAAGCAGAACCATATTGTCATTTTTATATTTTCATGTAGACCCGCTGGCATTTGGGACTAATTTTGGAATAACAATGCTGCGGAAATTCGAAGGTTCCCACACTCTTAAGCAATATGGCTCAAGTGTACCGAATGTGTTTTCTGGGGCAAATCGCTCGCGAGCCAAACGCCTCGCACATCAAACATGTTTGATATTATTTGACTCGCGATTTATATTGCCCATAATGTGCATGGGATGCTAGGCAGATAACTTTCGATCACTGCGCTATTTGTATCGTTTGTGACAGAGTTATGTGCATCGGACCGATCAAATTACGTTTCCATATAATGTGAGTTACACAAAATGCCAGGTTTCCCAATAGTGGGGGAATACATATGTGAGGACAACATTATGTAGACATTTGAAAAAGACAGGAGGATATTTTCAACATGCCGATTCAAAAAAAAAAATAGGAAAAGAGCAAAATCGACGCATCTGTAGAGATAATTATCACAAATGTATCTGTAGAGATAGAACGAATGTAAAGGGCAAGTTACCATAAACGTTCAAAGAGACCGCCCCGGTGCCTGTGAAATTATTTCCAAACCAACAGTAACTAGTACTGAAATGGTTAACCGGATAACCGGTTTGAAACCGGTTACCTACCTAACCGATTAAAGAAAACGTCAACCGGTTATCCGAAATATCGATAGTGATCGTCATTCCACGGTTAAAACGTAGTAAATCTGCCGCTTCTCCTTTGGCATAGATTACACCTCGAAGCAGCGCTGTATATATTGAGAAATAATCGACTTTGGCGTTCAAGACTTCGTTAATGATCGGCAATTTCCGTGTGTTCTGAGTAACCGCAGAAACTATCCGTAGTATGTATACAAACGAACGTTGTCGAGTACTCGACAATGTGCGTTTGTATACACATTACGGAATAGTTTCTGAGAATACTGCGTTACAATTCCTATAGTTTTGATTCCAGATTCGGCCAAATAATAGCTACGGTTAACCGGATATTATCCGGTTATAGCTCTCGGTTAGACGGTTGTGAAAATGAGCCAACCGCTTCTGCCCTAACAGTAACACGTACCGCGTTAGAAATTATATTTCTACAGTACAGCCACAGTGGACTGCTCACTTTCCACGGGTGAGTAATATTTCCACGGATGCAATAATATTAGATTCCAAACACTAATTACAGGAATAATCATCAAAAATGTAATTAATGAAGCATCAAGTTCAACCCGGTGCTGCATTAAAATTTTGCTGCTGCTGAATTTTGTTACCTTGTAAACGTATGTGTGGACATCACTTCCCACGCGTAGATTATGACCAGTCCACGACGACTGTACTGTGGTTTTGGTATATATGTTAAATTCAATCTATAATCTAAGCAGTGAGTCGGAACAACAGAATTTCCCTTTTCCCCTCTGATAAGGCGTGTTGTGTTTTGGATAGTTTTTAGCATAAGCGGTGACAAAGCTTCCAGACAAATTCCCGGTGCCAAATCCGGCCTTTATAGCTGGTATCTCGTCACAACGACAGGCACTGCATTTTGTTCAGAATTGCATACATACAGTAAGTAAAGAATGGTTTCCAAATAAAACATACACGCAAGTCCATTGGCTGAAACTCTTTTTCGAGCCTGTCGGGATGGGAAGTCAACTCCACTCAATGAATGTTCTGAAGGCATTACACTTTCAGTGGCATGTATATCACAAAGTAAAATGTATACACTGTGTACCGAAACAAAACAAACTAGCATGACATATAAAAATTAATTGCGCATTTATTTAAAAGTATATTAAGATTAAAATGATTCCCATTTAATACCCAATAAATCACAAATAAAACGTGTTTAAGCTGCAAATCAGCCAAATGAAAAGATCACAGTATCTATTCAAGTTGCTCACAAACCCTGGCTCAACTTCAGTTACCTGTTTTCATACCGAGTCTTGCAACTTTTGATAGGGTGTGTACTGTTCTGCTAGGTGGGAATAACAATTTACAAAGTTTTTTGATTGAAATATGTTATTTGGAAGGCACAGGCACTGGGCGGAAAGGTTCATTGTCTTTAAAAGAGTCTGTATTTCATAAACCTGAAAAACAAATACATCGAATTAGAGTGATAATAATTACAGCAAAGTTATTATTATTATAAATATTAGTGTTACTTCTTACCCACGCGACATTGGCAAGGTTCAGTAAACGTTAACTGACTACGATAGCTCTTGAGTTCGTGAAGTCTCCTTTGTATTCCCGGCATCCCGCTGTTTTCAGTACATTTAGATACACGAGATTCTAACTCATTTTGAACACGAACATTGCAACACTGTATCATTATACTGACACGCCCAGTTTACCATACATGGATGACCTACATTAAATACATGTACGTCATGAAGTTCAACACATTTGTAAGTCGATTATCTGATTAACTGCTTGAAAGATCTCTCTAAGCACATTACAACTAATCAGATGATAGTGTTAATCCTTTATCTAATGCACACGAAATCAAATGTTGTTACTTTAATCATTATTTTTCTATTCTTTGCAAAAAGATTCAACAAAACCAAATAAAATGACAATTCACTGAAACAATCTCGCGAGCTTGTTCCAATGAGAGGTCACATAATATGGTGTTGGTGAAATCGTGTTTGACCTTGCGGAACACCGTTTTAAAATACACGACAAAAGTCGTGATCTGCAGCGTTATTATTAATGAAATGTGCTATCATACGACAGAGAATCAGCTGTATTGGTGAGTCTGCGTATTCTATAGAAGGCACCTGTCGGCCAGAACATCCGTTGGGTTACCACTAGCACCAGTGAAAGAGGTTTGACACCCAGAAAATAATACGAATTCCGTAACAAATCATGGATGAAACAAGTAGTATGTCATGTTGAAATCTACCTTCTTCTGCCGTACCTCGCCCTGGAACTTGGAAGCGACATCATGTCGCGTTGCATTTCGGGGGTCACGCGTTAGCGATCATATTGTGGGTCATTACCATGGTGATAGGTGGTGTTAATGTTCGTGCGCAGCCTGTTGTGATGTTACGTTACTCATTGTGTAGAACGGAGGCTGTCATTTTGGTTGCTATGGCGATGAGTGGTTACTATGGGGTGCATGTAGTCATATATGATTAGTAATGTATTCGGTACGTATGCTTGGAAACGACCGACAACCTCACAAAGCTACAGCTATTGACCCTAAAACATATTTGTCCGGTGTTGGCTCTGACTGCGACTAACACAGCCCCACATGCAGTAGTACTGCAACCGCAGTTCTCTATCACTCTGACTACAACTGATGACTGCAGTATTCTGTCGGGGCTTTTCGGTACATCCAACTGGGTATTGGCCCTAAGACCATGCCGTAGACTCCAAAACTCCCAAGAACGAGGTAAAGAAAAAATGAGAGCAACTGCTTGAAAGAATGACTTCTTGTACGACTCTTCAACTCATCTTGGTATTGGTCCCAGGCTACCACATAGCTTCTTGCTCCGATATCCTATATGCCTCCTACCTCCCGTGAGCTCTCTACCTTCTAGACCATAACTTCCATGGCATAGCTACTCGGATCTTAGTACTACTGTTTCCTAACGCTGCCCTACTGGCTATTAATTCTGCGGACCCCGCTTCATATTACTACCATGCATATACCTAGCTTCCACTACTGCTACTAACACCACAGCCCTCTTTTCTGTCTCACTCTTTGAAAAAACAGCAGTTTCTCATAATAGTATATGACTGTAACGGACTTGGATTCATCGCGAAAACTGGTGGAAAACCGGACACAGTAGAGTAATAGTGGTGATTATCGTAAGCAAGTGAGCGAAAAAGCAATGTAAGCAATTGGCAGAAAGAGTGATTCCTCTGCGACTTTTCGACGCATCTGGGACTTTGAAGATATATATGGCATGGTGAAGTGGTACCGGAGGATATGGACTGGAGGATGCTGCAGAAGCCCAAATAGGGGATAGTTATCGGAGGCCAGCTATTTTACGATGACAGGTGACCGCAACTGATGGGGCATAGAATGGGAGGATATCCCACAAATACGTCATTTCGTTTATAACCAGACATGGTTTCACATTTCGCTGTAAAGTGTGCCAGCGGACGTTCACAGAGGAAATGCAATATTTACGGCCATAAGATGACTGCTCACAGATCCGTCGTCTACCAACGTCGTCTACCAACGCATGTGGTGTTCAGAAAAATTGCGAATCGATATCAAAGACTCATATCAGAAGAAAATGTCCCGACTGGAGAAAAAACATTGGAGGGAGAGGATTACCCCCTCCCCCTATTTACACCCATGGCACCGCCAAGTTGCAAATAAGGAAAGCATCCCTCTTCTCTTCAGTGGCAATGTGGTTCTTTGGGCTTCACTCATATCTTAATATGACAATACGCAAGGCGTAAGAAGGAACCCCAAAGTATCCAACATATTGAAATATTTCTTTCCGCAACCATTACTCCAAAAACATTTTGGTTTATTCAGTCGAATTCCTGCAATTGTTTAATTTCAGCCAAACATGAATACGTTTCACAGTACTAAATATTTTCCCATAAACGACAATTATAACGTTTGGGAGAAAAAATATGGTCGCATCATTTTAAATTTAACATTCAAATATTTTGTGTCAAGTATAGCCCTTCAGACAACCTTTTTCTGATTTTTAAACATGGGTCATGCAACAAATAAAAGAAAAACTAACAGAAAGGGAAGTGCTGGTCACATGTTCATATTTCTCAGGGAATTCCCAAACAAAACACACCAATAGTCAAACAAATTTTTAGGTTCTAAAAGTCCTCAAATCATCCTCTTTGTTCATCTGGAACATTCAACAGCAATGCAAAATGTCAGTAGACTTCTTCAAATGTTTATTGAAACAATATATTTTCCCAAGACTGCTTAGTTTTGGGAATTACATAATTTCCGAGCGCAACTTTTAGAGGCAGGTAAATCTAATTAAAATATTTACAACAGTTATACCTATGAGCAAACCCAACCCTACCAAAGATACATTTACCTCTTTCATGTGATGAAAGAGTCATTTCTGCAATAGAATTCAACTTTTGGCTTCTGTCTAGTAAAAAACATGGGAAATTTGTTCTTTTGAAGAGAACTGTCCAATCTGTGTCAAATAGGCTTAAAAACTGTTATTGCCTCCGACAGAATTTCTACTCTGTTACCTAATAAGTTAGGAGGGATAAGAATTCACAGCTTTCTTTGAAACTACCCAAATCCCAAAATAAAACTAAAATCTGCATCAGAACACAAAACCTTTTCACAAAATCTGTTTTAATTAATCATTCAGCAAGATAAATAGTGCCCCACCACCATGAAACAATATGTCAATTTTGTTTCAAAATTGGGGTTGTGCAGGGCTTATAGTTCCTCTAAATTTGGGAGAATCCATTTGCATTCTTGCGGAAATAGTTCCGAGAATTCAGACCTGCTATGGGCCAGGATCCTATTAGGTCAGTATGATTGAACCCCTGTTGCATACTGATAATACATGTTAACCCTTTACCCAATGCAGCTTTTTAATTTTTACAACACCAACTACTGATTTTTACTCCCACCCACCCCCCTCCCCCCAGGGGCCTTAATCGCTCACCTGACAAGGTGGTTCAGAGAAGTATTTTGGGTTAGATTCAGTTAGTCAAGGTTCATGGACACTACATAGGAATAATGTTATGAAATTATTCATAATTCTAGTGTCCATGTCAGATGATTATTAGCATAGGTCTTCCTGATTGCTTCCAATTCTGACAGCTGTAGACAAGTACTGCCAAACTTCCAAGGGTTGTCGTGTCACTGCAGCCTGAAAGGCAAATTTTATGGAAAAGCTCTAAGGAATGGGTTTGAACATTTATGAACAACCTCGAACCTAACCCACCCCTGCCCAAATATTAAGCCACAGACCTGAAATGGACAAACTCAAATCTGCACCCCCCCCCCCCCCCTCCCATTCCTGCGATACCAAATATGAAAGGGTTCTGTCTGGCAGGAACCAAACTGGAACAAATTTACATCTGACCTCCCCAGAGATGTTGTACACCAAATATTAAAGCATTAAACTAGTGGGTCTGAAGAAAAAGAATTTTAAAGAAATTTTCTCATGTTGCTTTGAGTTAATTTGCACTCCCATAATGAGCCCAAATATTAACCCATAGATTTGGCTTGAACAAACATGAATCTGACCCCCTTAGAGATGTTGTAAGCCAAATATGAAAGGATTCTGACAGGTGGATCTGAAAAAATAGAGTTTTAAAGAAATTTCCTCATACTGCACTAAGTTAAACTTTGGGCTTCAATAGATAGACCAAATATTAAGCCAGAGACCCGATTCAAACAAACTTCAATCTACCCCCCACCCACCCACCCCCCCTAGAGATGTTGCATTCCAAATATGAAAGCATTCTGACTGGTGGATCTGAAGAAGGTTTTCAAAGAAATTTCCTCATGTTGCACTGTTGATATTTGGGTGCCCATAGGGATCCCAAATATTAACTCAGGGGCTCGATTTGAACAAACCTGAACCCATCCCCCCTCCCCCACCCCTAGAGATGCTTTATACCAAGTATCAAAAGATTCTTATACATGGTTCTGGAGAAGATTTTTTTCAATTTTGGAAAACAATTTATGCGTGCTATCAGAGAAATGCTTGGGACCCCCTGTGGGTGTGGCAACGTTATTTGAACAAACTGGAATTCATATATAAGGAACATAAATATCAAATTTGGTTCAATTCGGCTCAGTTGTTTATGAGGAGAGGTTGATAATGTAAAGTTCATGCCGGACAGGACGGACGGATGGTCGACTGACAGAAAGTCATCATTTAAGCGCCCCCAGACTTACAGTCAGGTGAACTAAAAATAAACAATATTCATCAAGCGTAATAATTATGGATGTTACTGGAACCGGCTGATGAGAGCTGGTTCCAATGACAGCCATATTTGTACAAATTTTATTGCCAGGTCATGTTAGTGTTGTATTGGTTAATTTGCTGCCTTTGTGTTAGGTAAAGGGTTAAACTGACTCAGTTCTTTTCATGTGAATCCTAGCTGCAATGTTACGAGAAGCTACATGGTTTCTAACTGGTTTTGTTGCACGGATCTCTACGGGAATCGATTCTCAGATTCTTATAAGCCCTGGCTGAGGCTATATAATTCACCAATATCAATAGAAAGTGCCATTTCATCTCAACAAACTGATGTCAAATATTCTTTTACCTAGTGATGGGATAAATTATAGCCCTGGATGTGCCCCCCCAAACCTCCCTGTATGCAGTTTTTCTTAAAACAAGAGGCCCCAGGGGGCCTGAGGGTGCCCTCATGACATGGTAGCCTAAATATCAACCCAGAGAATTGATTTCAACAAGTTGCATCTACTCCTCCTAAGAAAAGCTGATACCAAATATCCAAAGATTCTGACAAGTGGATCTAAAAAAAATGATTTTTAAAGAATATTCCTTATACTGAACTGAGTTATAATTCAGGCTCCCACAGGGAGCCCATATATGAACCCAGGGACTTGGCTTTAACAAACTTGAATCTCACCCCCTTAAGGATGCCGCACACCAAATATCAAAACATTCTGACTGCTGAATCTGAAGAAGAAGATTTTTAAAGAAAATTCCTCATTTTGAACTAAGTTACAATTTGAGCTCCCACAGTGAGCCCAAACATGGACCTAGGGACATGGCTTGAACAAACTTGAATCTTGCCTCCTAAGGATGCTGCATAAAAAATATCAAAAGCATTCATCTGCTGGATCTGAAGAAGATTTTTTAAGAAAATTCCTCATTTCGAATTAAGTTACAATTCAAGCTCCCACAGTGAGCCCAAATATGAACATAGGGTCATAACTTGAACAAAATTGAATCTCACCCCTCTAAGGATGCTGCATACCAAATATCAAAACATTCTGACTGTTGGATCTGAAGAAGATTTTTAAAGAAAATTCGTCATTTTGAACTAAGTTATCATTCGAGCTCCCACAGTGAGCCCAAATATGGACCTAGGGACATGGCTTGAACAAACTTGAATCTCACCCCCCTAAGGATGCTGCATACCAAATATCGAAACATTCCAGCTGCTGGATCTGAAGAAGATTTTTAAAGAAAATTCCTCATTTTGAACTAAGTTATAATTCGGGTTACCACAGTGAGCCCAAATATGAACCCGGGGACTTGGCTTGAACAACTTGAATCTCACCCCCCTAAGCATGCTGCATACCCAATATCAAAAGATTCTGCTGCTGGATCTTGAGAAGAAGATTTTCAAAGACATTTGCCTGAAATGCACTAAGTTCAAATTTGGGCTCCTATACTGAGCCCAAATATGAACCCAGTGGGCCGATTTGAACAAACTTGAATCAGATCCACCCCACAATGTTGCATATCAAATATCAAAAGATTCTGCCTGCTGGATCTGGAGAAGAAGATTTTTAAAGAAATTTGCCTGAAATGCTTCTATAGTGAGCCCAAATATGAATCCAAGGGGGGCCGATTTGAACAAATTTGAATCAGATCCACCCTACAATGTTGCATACCAAATATCAAAAGATTCTGCCAGCTGAATCTGGTGAAGATGATTTTTTAAGAAATTTGCCTGAAATGCACTAAGTTTGAATTCGGGCTCCTATACTGAGCCCAAATATAAACCCAGGGTGCAGATTTGAACAAACTCGAATCAGATCTACCCTACAATGTTGCATACCAAATATCAAAAGATTCTGCCTGCTGAATCTAGAGAAGAAGATTTTTTAATGTTTTTCCCATTGCCTACAGTGTTAAAAAGTGTTTTCAAAGTCCCGAAACTGTACCCTATGATAAAACCGATAGCAATATTTTTCGACCAATCCTTTCTGTTGGTCCTAAGGAAGCTTCACACCAAATAAAAATTCTCAGTGCCATGCAGTTTTGGAGATATGGCGTTTTACTTTTTTTCTATTTTTAGCTCCTGCGGTTCCCACGGGGCTACAGAAAAAGAAAATTCGGCATAAATTAGGTACTTATGACCCAATAAGCCCTCACATAAAATTTGCTTCAAACCAGCCTCTCGGTTCGGAAAATAGAAATTTTTGGCGGGCCAACAATTTTGTCCCTCCCATAACAACGCCAAATTTAGGCCATCAAACTTCTCTTAAAGAAATCCAAGTCCACACCTTAAAAGGAAGCTGCATACCATATATCAAGTCTCTGCTACTACTGGTTGATGAGAAGAAGATTTTGGTGCCCCTTGGGGGCATGGCACCACCCAGGAGAAGGGGGCAACTTCATTTGAACAAATCTGAATTGGCATTAGGTAATAAACATTTACCCAACATTTGAATAATGTAAAGTTAACACCGGATGGACGGCGGACAGAATGTGATCAGTAAAGCTCCCACTGAGCTTCGCTCAGGTGAGCTAAAAAACTATATTAATTTTTTAATAAATTGATGGTGACATGAATTTCCCATTATTTTTTAATCACATTCTTTCTTCTGAACACATTTCACATTGTGTTTGATATTTTGCAATCTTTGCAAGAAAAAGCCTAAGTTTTCTCAGTTAAGGCACCTCAAGTCATAAAACAGTGAATTTTTCCAACAGAATGATCAGTACCTGCTACTGTGGTGTCTCATGACACTGTTAAAATTCCTAAAATCACCAAATATTGATTCATTAGTGCTGTGCTTGTGCTGCAAATATCCACAAGTGCACTTTCACTATTTTGGTTTTAATCCCCACAGGCATGCATTCTGTCAAAGGGAGTGAAATTGTAGAAAATATGTTCACAAAGAGGACAAGTTGCAGTACAGTCGCTGTGGACGGGTTGTAATACACGCGTGGACAGTGATGTCCACTCGTGCGTTTACCAGTCAATAAAAATCATCATCTATAAAATTTTAATTGAAGCACGGGGTTGTACCTGGTGCTTCATTATTTATTAAATTTATGATGATTATACCTATAGTTAGTGTTTGGCATCAAATATTATTGTATCT
Source organism: Pictodentalium vernedei (assembly GCA_031216915.1). Taxonomy (NCBI): domain Eukaryota; kingdom Metazoa; phylum Mollusca; class Scaphopoda; order Dentaliida; family Dentaliidae; genus Pictodentalium; species Pictodentalium vernedei. The sequence goes on along the minus strand of CM062297.1, from coordinate 338,629,579 downwards.
GTGGAAATATTGCCCATCCATGGAAAGTGAGCAGTACACAGCCACTGTACTGTATTTGTTTCAAGTATATAATATACTCTTTGATGTTTAATATATTTGTGATAGGCTGGGTCCAAAGTACTCAGTACTTGTAGTACTCGAGTACCACTTTTTTGATGAAATACTCAATACTTGCCAGCCCAGATTTGTGTGTGCAAAAAAACATTTCATCTGAAGGACAGACAGACATGCAGTAACAAATTTGGGAAGCCTACATAAAAGTAGTGACTAACTTAAAATGAAAAATATAGATAGAAGAGTCAAACAAAAAACAAACAAGAGCCCCCAAAGGGCCTGATGGCATTCACCTGACATGGTAGCCTAAATATCAACCCAGGGAATTTATTTGAACATTTAGTTGCATCTGCCCCTCATAAGAAATGCTTATACAAAATATCAAAAGATTCTGACCGGTGGATCTCAAAAAAAAAAGGATTTTTAAAGAATATTCCTCATACTGAACAAAGTTATAATTCAGGCTCCCACAGAAAGCCCAAATATGAACCCAAGGACTTGGCTTGAACAAATTTGAATCTCACATCCCTACGGATGCTACTATATACCAATATCAAAAGATTCTGACTACTGGATTTTAAAGAATATTCCTCTTATTGAACTAAGTTGTAATTTGGACTCCCACAGGGAGCCCAAATATGAACCTCTCCCCTCTAAGGATGCAGCATCCCAAATATCAAAATATTCTGAAGAGTGGATCAAAAGAAGATTTTTAAAAAATATTCCTCATATTGCACTAATCTAATCATAGAGAGTCCAAATATGGACCCAGGGATTTGATTTCAACAAACATGTGAATAAATCTTCCAAAGATGTTATATGCAAAATATGAAAGCCTTTGGAGCAGTGGTATGGGAGAAGAAGATTCTTTAATGTTTTTCCCATTACTAAAATGATGACTCCGCATAAGCCTGGAAAACTTCCCTATGATAAAACTAATGGCAATTTTTTTTTACCATTCTTTTCGGCTGTTCCTTACGTAAGGAAGCTTCACACAAAATAAAAATTCTCAGTGCCGTGTAGTTTTTAAGACATGGACGTTTTAAATTTTTTCTATATTTAGATCCTGCAGTTCCCACAAGGGAAACCGGAAAATGTTTTGGCATAAATTAGGTACTTACATGTACAACCCAATAAGCCCATCATATCAAATTTGCTTCAAATCAGCCTCTCAATTTGGAAAATAGAAATTTTGGTACAATTCGGGCTCCTACAGGAAGCCCAAATATGAACCCTGGGACTTGGCTTTAACAAACTTATATCTCACCTCCCTAAGGATACTGTATATATCAAAATATTCTGACTGCTGAATGTGAAGAATACTTTTGAAGAATATTCCTCATTTTGAACTAAGTTATAATTCAGGCTCCCACAGTGAGCCCAAATATGAACCCAGGGACTTGGCGTAAACAAATTTGAATCCCCCCCCACCCCTCCCCTTGTAAGGATGCTGCACACCAAACATCAAAACAGTCCGACTACTGGATCTGAAAAAGTCTTTTAAAGCAAATTCCTCATTTTGAACTAAATTATAATTCAGGCTCCCACAGTGAGTCAGGGTTTCACAAATATATTTTTGTGGGATCCATTTCCAACATGTGTCTTAATCACATGAATTATGCTTATTTATCTTCAAATACATAGATTGTTAGATTGTTGAACCACCACATCAAAGGCTATTGCAGTAATCATGTTTATAGAAATTAATTAGATCTGATACGGTTAACCGATTAATCGACTAACCAATGATCAATATCTTGAATGATAAAAAAAAATAGGCCGATGAAATCGTCAGATGTGTACCCATACGCGCAACTAGTAGAAAGCTGTATGACGGAGGGCCACCACGGATGCCGACATTATGTACACCATACAAGGTATGGGTACATATAGAAATGGATTGGGGGAGTGTCTAATTTGACGGATAAAGGGTTAATATCTCCGGATCAAATTATCAGATTTACATAAAAAACTATACAGCACAGCACACCAGTAACCTGAATAAATATATAAAGTAACATGACAATCGGATTGATATTTTTGGAGTTATCTCATGCCAAAGGGATTGGAGGAATTTTCAATTTGAAGGATAAAGGGTTAATATCTCAGGATTAAATTATCAGATTTACACCAAAAACTATACAGCTCAGCACATCAGTAACCTGAACAAAAATATAAAGTAACTTGACAATCCAAGCAATATTTTTCAAGTTATCGAATGCCAAAGGGATTGGAGGAATTTTCAATTTGAAGGATAAAGGGTTAATATCTTGGGATCAAATTATCAGATTAACACTAAAAACTATACAGCTCGGTACATCAGTAACCTGAACACAAATATAAAGTAACTTGACAATCCAAGCAATATTTTTCAAGTTATTGAATGCCAAAGGGATTGGAGGAATTTTCAATTTGAAGGATAAAGGGTTAATATCTCAGGATTAAATTATCAGATTTACACCAAAAACTATACAGCTCGGCACATCAGTAACCTGAACAAAAATATAAAGTAACTTGACAATCCAAGCAATATTTTTCAAGTTATCGAATGCCAAAGGGATTGGAGGAATTTTCAATTTGAAGGATAAAGGGTTAATATCTCAGGATTAAATTATCAGATTTACACCAAAAACTATACAGCTCGGCACATCAGTAACCTGAATAAAAATATAAAGTAACTTGACAATCCAAGCAATATTTTTCAAGTTATCGAATGCCAAAGGGATTGGAGGAATTTTCAATTTGAAGGATAAAGGGTTAATATCTTGGGATCAAATTATCAGATTAACACCAAAACTATACAGCTCAGCACATCAGTAACCTGAACACAATTGTAAAGTAACTTGACAATCCAAGCAATATTTTTCAAGTTATCAAATCCCAAAGAATTGGAGGAATTTTCAATTTGAAGGATAAAGGGTTAATATCTCAGGATTAAAATAACAGATTAACACTAAAAACTAGACAGCTCGGTACATCAGTAACCTGAACACAAATATAAAGTAACTTGACAATCCAAGCAATATTTTTCAAGTTATCGAATGCCAAAGGGATTGGAGGAAATTTCAATTTGAAGGATAGTAACTAGACAATCCAAGCAATAATTTTCAAGTTATCGAATGCCAAAGGGATTGGAGGAATTTCCAATTTGAAGGATAAAGGGTTAATATCTCAGGATCAAATTATCCGATTTACACCAAAAACTATACAGCTCGGCACATCAGTAACCTGAACACAAATATAAAGTAACTTGACAATCCAAGCAATATTTTTCAAGTTATCGAATGCCAAAGAAATGGATACGGACGCCGGATGGACAGACGGACGGACATTCTAATAAATGGGTACTTAGGTGACTATTTTTACGGGACTACAATAAAATGCATGTCCATTATACTAAAACAAGTGATTTGGAGAAAAATTTTTGGGGTGGTAGCAAACCCTGACCCTACCCTTTACTGACCCTAACCCTACACCCCCCCACCCTCTATTCTAAACCCCACCCTAGACTAATGAAAATGGCTATTTTTTTAGGGTACATTATCATAAAATGCATGTCCATTCTATTAAAACAACTTTTTGGGAAAAAATTTTTTGGGGTAGTAGCAAACCCTAACCTTTACTGACCCTAACCCCACCCCACCCCAACTCTAAACCCCACCCTAGAAAATTGGGATTTACTTGTGGGACTAGCCACCTAAATCGCGGTAGTCACCTAACCCCCGTTTATACCGAAAATTAGCCCCCCTAAGTAGTCATTTATAAGTGCGGATGGACAAAGGATGGACGAATGACGGATGGTCACCCCGGATGCCGGCATTCTGTGTACCATACATAGTACGGGTACACATAAAAAGTAATTGATCAGTTAACCATTACTTTTGAAGTACGGTACTATATGGCAGGGTATTTGATGGCTGGATTCACATAGCAAAATGCTATACAAAAATGTCCAATTGCTAACCATTTTTCTTTCATATTGGGTAAGCTAAAATTCACTATTTATCATCACTTTTTGAAACCAAGATGGAAACTGCTAATCAAATTTTTAAAAACAAAAAAATACCCTGTATGGGTTAACTATGGAACAAACTTGCTCCAAAACAGGCAAACATTGTTACACTGGCTCACATCAATTGCATGAGACAGAGAAATGTATGCCAGTTACGTGCCAAAATACTTGTTCACTTGCATGATGATTATACTGTATCAGCTAAAAACGGTCATTCTCAACCCTTCACCAAATGCAGGTAGCAGACGATACTTGCACAAGAAATTCTTGAATTACTAAAGATTTTCAATGTTTGTCTCAAAAACATAGCTTATGACACCCCCCCCCCCCCCCCCTATTGGAACAAGCTCAATGAGCTTGTTCCAATGAGGGGTCATAAAATATGTTTTAAGACAAAAATTGAAAATATAAAATTTGAATGGACATGTTTGTATATGGCGCTGCCCGGTTTTGTCCATTATGCTGAGTAAAGTTTTAATTATATAAATGGTCAATGGTAGGGCAATTATTCAGCTACCTATTGGGGCAAGTGATTAATCAGTTAACCAAGGTTAACCCATGCAATTAATCAATCACGAAAACCCTTTAATCGTTTCAGCTCTAAAATTAATTTAATTTTATTAAATTTTATCTGATGAAAAAATGCTTATATTTTGGGGGGAATGGTAAATATGGATCTTCTTAACAAGCATTTGCAAGAACATCACAGGAATGAAATCACCGTTCTCGCAATTTGCGAAACACTGGTGAGCAAAAATATAGGCTTGGCTTGAAGAAACTTAAATCTCACCCGCCTAATGATGGTGCATAGCAAATATCAAAAGATTCTGATTGGTGGGTCTGAAGAAAAAGATTTTTAAAGAATATTCCTCATACTGCACTAATTTCAACATTTGGACTCCCATAGAGAGCCCAAATATGGACCCAGGGATCTGATTTCAATAAACGTGCAAAAAAATCTTCCAAAGATGGTATATGTGAAATTTGAAAGGTTTTGGAGGAGTGAATTGGGTGAAGAAGAGTCTTAAATGCTTTCTCCATTACCCACAGTGTTACAGAATGCTGACTAAGCATTTTTTCAAAGTCCCGAAAAAGTACCCCATGACAGACCTGACAGAAATTTGTTTAGACCATTCCATTCTGTTGGTCCCAAGGAAGCTTCACACCAAATAAGAATTCTCAGTGCCATGTAGTTTTGGAGATATGTGCGTTTTTAATTTTGTTCTATTTTTAGCTCCTGCGGTTCCCATGGGGGGATGGGAAAATATTTTGGGGCATAAATTAATTACTTATGATCAAATAAACCCACAAATTAAATTTGGTTCAAATCAGCCTCTTGGTTCGAAAAACAGAAATCTTGGGCGGGGCGAAAATACTTGCCCTCCAATAATGAAGGCAAATAAAGACCCACAAACTTCTCTTGAACACAACTGAGTCTACACCTCAAAAGGAAGCAGCACACCACATATCAAATCTCTGCTACTCCTGGTTCACGAGAAGATTTTTTAAGATTTAGGCAACATTTTTGGGCATGGCCCTACTGAGGGCCAGGGCAACTTGATTTAAACAAAATCAAAATGCAATGTCATAACAAACAAGCATCTCAAATTTCACCTAATGATTAATCGGTTCAGCAGTTTTGGAGAAGACGCAAGCACCAAGTTCACGGACGACGGACGGCGAGTGATCAATACACCTCACCCTGACTAAAAGTCAGGTGAGCTAAAAACTCAGTGGACCATGAGTGCTGCAGTTGGGCGAGACGCTTGGTTCAAGGAGAGTAGAAACTTGTAGCTGCTGCCTTTCGAAAGTGTTGTTAAAACCCAATAAATAAATAAACAAGAGGCCCCACAGGGCCTGAAGCGCTCACCTTGAACAGAACATGATAAAAACAGAGAACAGAACATGATATAAGAGTCCAAGAATGAATCTACATTAAGCAATCCATCTCCATAGGATACACTGCATATCTTTGAGCCCCTCAGGAGTGACAAAAACAGTCCAAGCATCATGCCTTTTCTTTAGTTGATCATGATGTAAAATGTGGAGCTCCCCTCTCAAGCCCCTTGATACAACCTATGTAGATTACTCTTCACCTCTAGAGGGTACTGAATAAAAATTGTCTAATTCTTCAGCTACTTGGCCAATTCTGGCTCCTATAGGGAGCTCAAATATCAACCCAGGCACTCGATTTGAACAAAGTTGAATCTGATCTCCTTAGAGATACTGTATACCAAATATGAAAGCATTCTGACTGGTGGATCTGAAGAACAAAATTTTAAAGAAATTTCCTCATACATGTATTGCACTGAGTTCAAATTTGGGCTACCATAGCGAGCCCAAAATGTGAATCCCCCCCCCTCCCCCCTTAGAGATGTTGTATACCAAATACGAAAGCATTCTGACTGGTGGATCTGGAGAAAAAGATTTTTAAAAAAACTTCCCCATATAGCCCTAACTTAAAATTTGGACTACCAAATGAAGCCCAAATATTAACATATGGACTTGGTTTGAACAATCTTGAATCTGACCATCATAACAATGAGGGTACCAAACCTAAAAAAAATTCTGACTCATGGTTCTGAAGAAGATTTTTAAAGAAAATTCCCCATAAAATTTGGGCTCCTGCATTGAGTCCAATTATGAATGAATGGGCTTCATTTTAACAAACTTGTATCTGACCCCTCTATGGATGCTGTACACCAAATATCAAAAGATTCTGAACACTGGTTCTTGAGAAAAGATTTTCTAAAATGTTTGCAAAAATGCTGCGCCAACATTATTCTGATGCCCTCTGCAGAACTCTCTAACAACAACAGAGGGCATTTTTTTACCATTCAATTCTGCTGGTCCTAAGGATGCTTCATACCATAACAGTTCTCTGTTCCATGTGGTTTGGGAAACATGGGAGTTTGAAAACATTTCTATTTTTCACTCCTGGGGTTCCCATGGGGATGCTGGGGTTTTTTTTGCATGAGGCAAGTATTTATGACCCAATATTACCACATACTGAATTTCATTCAAATCGGACCATCGGTTCGGAAAATGGAAATTTTGGGTACCAAAAATCTAACCACTGCCATTATAAAGCCAAATAATGCTTCACAAAGTATGTTTGAACACACGTGATTCTACATCTCAAAAGGCAGTTCCATAACGAATATCAAGTCAATGTACCCACTGGTTCATAAGATTTTAAAAATATTTTGGGAGCATTTTACCCCACCCCATCCCTATGGGGCTGGGCATGTATTACAAAAATGTAATACCCCTTTGGTACCATTACTCACTCAAACTTTAACTTGAATTGACCAAAACATGGTGTTGATGGATGACAGACGGATGGACAATGGACGGAGAGTGATTAGATATGCCCTGCTTGACTTTGTGGAAGTGAGTTAAAACAAAAAAAAATTAAATGGTTCATGTCCGATATTTTACCCACGTTATTAAAATTGATAAATTTGTCACTGGAGTGCAACAAGGTTTATGCTATATATAGCATTGCAAAGCCTTCTTGCACTCAAGCGATGGAATACTCCGAATACACCGCCACCCATGCTATTCTGTAGATTATCAGGCCTAAAACAAACCAAAAACATGAACTTATGCATGAATATTATTACAATGAATACGCTGTCTTACACATGGGAATACCACACAATCCAGTGTAGACTGATTTCAAAAAGTCCTCCGTAGTGGAAGGGCAATTTTAACAAACATACAGGACCAAATACGCTCCATACACAGTGTAAAAATTCCACAAAATTAATAAACATTCCTATATGTTTAATAGGAATTAGGAGTATTGTAATTAAAAGTCAATTGTGTGGTTGTTTATAAACTTATATTACTTTGTTATCAGGTGTTAAAAAATATTAATATTTGTAAACACACCCACCCATTTAGATTAGTCCCTGCTCATAGCAGTGACACAGACATACAGAACAGTTGCAGATGATAATCCTTGCATGGGCAGTGCATGATGTCCATGCATGTTTTTTCCAGGTAATAGAAAATCATCATCAATAAAATTTTAATTAATGAAGCACTGAATTGTATCCTGTGGTTCATTAATTAAATTTTTGCTGATTATTGCTGTAAACAATGTTTGAAAACTAATATCATTGCATCCGCAGAAATATTGCCCATCCACGGAAAGTGACCAGTCCAAGGCAGCACAGAGTCAAGGTAATTGTGTTTTACTGTCTTTAATTTCAAATTTTGTTTGTTTTTTTTTTGTTTTTTTTTTTGGGGGGGGGGGGCGAGGGGGGGGGGGGGGGTGCACCAGACCACCTCCACTGATGAGAGGGTCACACACCCTCTTGTCCTCACTCCTATCTCACTGCTATGTGGCTCAGGTGATTCTGTGCATCATATTCTTTATGACTCCCACTAGATACATGTATTACTCTTGCACCTACATGTAACTTAGATATCCTGGCTAAGCACCAGTATAATGGTAAACTAACATCAAATTGTGTGCTTATGTACATGTACAGTAGCTAACATACTGGAATAGTATAATGTGCTTTGTCAGAAACTTGATCAAGTATTGATGACAAACAACAATTTATCTTATCTTATCTTATCCTGGTGCCAGTAATAAATAGTGTAAAAATTCCACAAATTTTTACACTGTTTATTACTGGCACCAGGTTTTTTCAGCTATTAGCTAACATAAAATTGTGCGCTTCATGAAAATTATTTTGTTACTACCTGTTAAAAATTACTGTTTCTTGTTTTGCTCTTTTAGAAAAAGAAATCACTCCTTTTCTGGCAGGCATACTAAACACCGAGGTAAACTGAGGGATACCAAGGAGAATGAAAACAGGAGAGAAACGGGTATGAGGTGGTGTGTTCTTTTTATTATTTATTTATTGGTGTTTAAAGTCACATTTATCTGCACAACAGCTTATTGTGACCATGGCAGTTTATGGATGGAGGAAACTAGAGTACCCCAGGAGAACCACTGAGCATACTACACAAGCACTGTTAGCCTTGTTCGAAGACAGGTGCACCAAGAACATGTAGTATGCCTTAGTACACAGCATACCTTGCCCCCACATGGGTAGTGGGGGTGAAGTGTCTTGCCCAAGGACACAAAGCTGATGCCGCAGGTGGGATTCGAACCGAGGATCTCTCAGCTTGCAGTCTGCACCTCTACCTACTGAGCTAATGCACCCCTGATGGTGTATTCTGATTATGTAAATAGATTTAAGCAGTACTAGCTAGTATGTGATTGGTTTTAATGCCATATTTGAGAATTACATGTATGGGTGCTGAAGTAATAAGAGTGCGCTGAAAAATCTTTCCTTTGGTATTTAGTAGGTAGCTTGGTAATGGTAAAGTGACTTCCCCTCAGTAAGCAACAGTGTGAAAGCTGGCAGCCATCTTTAATATCGGGCCGAACCTAAAAACACTCGTTCTCATCCCAAGGTGACAACAAAGGTACCCAAGAAGTTTCATGAAGATCGGTTGATAAATAATGTACAGCCTCCAGCTTTAGCATATTGACATGTGCACTTACAGTGTATATGTAGCACTGAATAAATCAAAGTTCATCTAATTTGCATAATTTCTGTACAAGAAAAAAACCTGTATTTTATGTAATATATTCCATGTTACTAAACAATCATACACAAATTTATTCAAATCAGAACTTTCATACAGAAGTTCTGTACAAAAAACTGATTGCAGTAATTTCAGTACAAAATAGCTGCCGGCGGCCATCTAGAATTTTGGACCCCTCCCCAAAAACACTCATTCTCACCCCATGGTGATAACAAAGGTACCCAAGAAATTTCGTAAAGATTGATTCATAAATATGGCCTCTAGCCCAAGTTGTATAGAAGTTCTGTACAGAAAACTGATTGTACCTAATTTCAGTACAAAATGTCCACTGGTAGCCATCTTGAATTTTGGACTGCACCCAAAAACACTCATTCTCATCCCAAGGTGATAACAAAGGTACCCTAGAAGTTTCATGAAGATCAGTTCATAAATACAGCCTAGCCCAAGCCGTATTAACATGTGCACTTACTGGGTATACATGTAAGTAGCACTGAATAAATTAAAGTTCATCTAATTTGCATAATTTCAGCACGAGAAAAAAAACGGTATTATATGTGATGTACTCCATGTTACTAAACATTCATAGAAAAATTTATTCAAATCAGAACTTTCATACATAAGTTCTGAACAAAAAACTGATTGCACTAATTTCTGTACAAAATGGCTGCTGGAGGCCATCTTGCATTTTGGACCGCCCCCAAAAACACTCGTCCCACGGTGATAACAAAGGTACCCAAGAAGTTTTGTAAAGATCAGTTCATAAATAAAGCCTCTAGCCCGAGCCGTATTGAATTGTTGTTCCCAAACAGACGGACAATGGGCTATGACATAACCTTAAATATGACTATGTCAAAGCTGAGCTAAAAATGGGGAGTATCCAGAGTATCACAAAACAAAAACCTATCTGTAAAGGACTCCCCCTTTCAAGGACAGTCTGACAGCATTGGCATTCACCACCATGCTGCCCTGAGGCTGCATTTTGAATTCCTGTGTTTGTTGTTCTTATGAAATATTATTTTATTATTATCAGTCAGGGCTTGATTTAATCTGAAAATTTTGAATAGCAATTTACTATTCACCCTGGAAAATTGATTAGCAGTTGATCCAAAAGCACTTGAAACTAATAAATCTTGAATAGCAAAATTCAGAAATTGGAGAGCAAAGTGCTATGCTAATCCAGTTAAATCGAGCCCTGTTATCAGTTATGGTACAAATATGGTACCGATAGCACACTTTCTGGAACCGTTGATGTCTGATAGCGACTGTGTGTCAGTGTGTGAGGTGCACACATACTTTTGGGGTTCTATACACCACATCCTTTATTTTGCTATATAATTTGTGTAAATTTATTTGCAATTTATAGAATTTCAGACTTGGAAATTTCATAGTATTGTTTTTGCCTTAGTTATGGTGCTTTATAAGTAATGGGCAATTTAGTTTGAAAAAAGGGGTTCATGAAGATTCAGTCACAGAAAGATTCAGCCCTCATACTTTTTCTGAGAATATTCGGTCTCAGTCGTGGTCGCATGTCATCACCTCTGCGGTCAAATCCTCACAGAATTTTTTTTTTTAAATATTCTATGCATTTTTTCTATTGTTTTATTTTAAGGATTTATGATTACTAATTATGACAAAATTACAAGTGGGATATGAGACAAACCTTAATGAAGCTGGAACTAAAAAAAAAAATAGGGATCTGCGAATCACAAATTTCTTTTCGAACTGAATCTCAAATCGAATCATGTCTCTGATATCGACATCGAATTGAATCCCAAATCGAATCTTAAAAGACAAGTTATTTCATATTGCATCAAACGGAAGTTACGGAACACTGTTGATGACCCTTATGCGATGGAGTGAACACCTTAAACACCAATACCTAAATATTCTCTGTAGCACCGTCGCTGAAACAGCTAGGCCTATTGTCCATAGTTTTAGTTTTTGAAGGCCTAACTTGTTACTATTCACGTTCTTAAGAACGTGAATAGTAACAAGTTAAGCCTTCAAAAACCAAAACTATGGATAATGTTCTGGGCCAAATTCACACCTTATCTAACAATTAAACATTGTCAATTACTCAAATAAATAGGAATTGAGCCTACATGAATGAATTTTCTAATGACAGTTTTATCCTATTTTTGTTGGAAATGTAACAAATTGAAGTTAGTATGAGAGATTCGAAAAAATCGAATCCTGAGACTGATTCGGGATCGATCTCGAAGCATACGTATGGTATCGATATCGAATCGAATCTCGAATATTCGCAGGACCCTAAAAAAAAAACCTTTCCAAAACAAGCTGAGAGGTTCTCAGCTCGAATCCCAATTGTGGCAACTGAAATAAGGTGTACTGCACATCGATGATGCACTTGTTTTCAACCAATGCTAACCCTGCTTGCTTGGAGTAACAATGTTGAGAAGCCTGACAGTTGCTTGTCACTGTTGCTCAGTGGTTCTCTCCGGGTGCTCTGGCTGGGTTCCTCCCCCAGTAAAACTGTTGGGTGGCCCTGGCTGTAAAAACTGTTGTTAAACCCAATAAATAAAGAAATCAAATTTGCTGAATCCAAGACCTTTGAATGATGGTTTTGATTGGGGTATGTGTGGGGGGCATGGGGGGGGGGGTGGTTATACAGTGGTGCCCACTTAATTGGATATATCTTAATTGCATATCCCTGTTAACAGAATGTAATTTCCCAACACAAAACCATTTACCATGCCTCCAGTACAAATTTGACCTGGTAATTGAATATAGGTTATAGAGTAATCTCCTGTTAATTGAATAAAAAATCTTGTAACTTAACATGTTGAGAAATTGCCCTGACTCTTCCCAGCTTTCCTTTGTTATAGACCAATTTGGCCTCAGTACATTCAATACAGGCATTTAATCTATTATATCTTGTTTGACAGAGCTCATGGAGCTCTGTCAAACAAAATATAATAGAATAAATGCTAAGTTTATCTCTGGAATACAGGAAAGTGACACAATCCCTGTTAATTGAATACTCCTGCTAATTGAATAATGTTATTGGCAAAGTGGCTCTTCAATTAACAGGGTTCCACTGTACAGCAAACTGAGCAAAAATAAATATCACAAACTAATAATGAAACTATGTACTTGTGAAATTTTCATGTGGTCATTCTACAACATGTTTTAGCTGGTACTATACAGTTTTGAAGGTTAAAGGGCTCAGTAGTTAGAGGTGTAGGCTGCAAGCCAAAGGGTCCTCTATCAAATCCCACCTGCGGCAACCACTTTGTTTCCTTGGGCAATAGCCGCAATACACTTCATTCCCATTGCCCACGTAGTGCCATTGCATGTCAATCGTACACTTGTCTTCAACCAATGCTAACCCAGCTTGTGTGCTGTTTGTACGTTAGATGTTTGTAATTGCTCAATGGTTCTCTCTGGCTTTTCCCCATCTGTAAAACTGTCCGACATGAAGTGACCCTGGCTATCGAAGTGTCATTAAACCCCAATAAATAAATCAATAAGAATCATGTGTCCCTATTTTGGAGAACAGTTCGGGGCAAATTGCCAAAGGATGGTTTGGGTTAGATTAGTATCCAGTTTGGGTCAAATTGTTGGAGGACAGTTTGGATGCAATTCTCATGAATTCCAGTCACTTTGGCCCCAAGTCATTTCGGTCCCAGTCATTACGGCCACAGGTCAATTCAGCCCCAATATACCAGGTCATTTCGGCCTCTTTAAATATCTTCAAATATTGTTTGAATTTTAACATTTTTCTATTTAATTTTTTTTCAACATTTATATCTCTCAATTAGATATTCAGGTATCCATATGATATATGTCTAGTAGATTTTCTTTCATGATGAATAAATAAAAGAAAAGTTTCAGCACGTCGAAGGTGCACATGGACTATGTGGGATTTGAAATCCCTTGCGACCTGAATAATTGTATTTGCTTATGAATCTACGACAGCCGGAAGCGAGGGTCAGTAATGTTATTTGGTTTGAGTGTATGCCTTGGAAGTGGGGTACTGGGGTCAGCACCCCCCGTGGACAGCGAACTGGAAGGGGACTAGGAATTGCGCATAACTACAAGGATTCTGCTCTGCGTTTTAGAAAATGTGGACATATTTATGGTAGTATCAAAATCGCAGTTTGGTGGTTGTTTCAGAAAAAAGAAAAGAAAAAGAGACCCTGTGAACCTCAAACTGGAAGGTGACTAGGAATTGTGCATAACAATATGAATGAATGACTGCATATACTTTGCAAAATTTCAAAGTAAAATAATTTCTCTTACTTGTACAGATAGCATCTTACAGTTAAAACTAGAAGTCCTGTCATGAAATGCGCAGAAATAGCACGTTGATATGCACATTATGGCCCAAGTCAAGCTATCAAATTATGTACATATGGCCTGTGCACAAGCAATGTTTCAGCCAATGGACCTCCAGGTAACCCGGAGGTCCATTGGCAGAAATACTGCATGTGTTTGCTATGAGTGACCAGGAGAACATGCCGTGCTTTGGATGCCATTCAATATGGCAATTGCGCGCAATTCCAACGCGCAATTAAGCCTAGATAAGCGCACAATTCGTGACAGGACTTCTAGTTTTAACTGTAAATGTATGTAAAATTGAACACATGGATAATTTTTAATTTTGTGTATAACTTTTCTGTACACTGTGTAAATACAAATAACTGAACATTACTTAATAAAGGTAATTACCCATTATTTCTAAACATGAACTATGCACTGATCTTTATACATGTAGATCTCTACACTTAAAATGGTGCCGAAATGACCAAGGGACCGATGTGACTAGGGCAGAGATGACTTTGAGGTCGAATTGACCAGAGGATGAAATGACTTGGAGCCGAAGTGATTGGATACCATTCTAACAGATGAGAGACCTTAATAAAAGGCTTAATTATTACAGAACAAATTGAATGTGAATTTACTGCAGAGATAATTGCTCGACGATATACATTGTATTAATATTTTTCAATAAATATTGAACAATCTATTAATATTTTTTTTAAGAATTATTTTCAGGAGTTAAAACGAATATCGTAGCGTATCTAAAATATCCTAACAGATGTGTACTGCTTTTCTTTTGGACGAATCTTCCTTGGGCCTAGTTCTCCCCAGGCCGAAGATTCCCCCAGTTCCCGAAAAAAGATGACATGCCATTTTCAATGGCAGTAAATATCCAAAAGGGTTATTATTTTCCATTTTTTAGTGTTTGAAACTACGAAGCACTGTTCAGAAATACAGATGCACCAAAAAGTAACACATTATTACTTTGTTTTGGTTTCTAACGGGACTGAAAGCAACCTGTCAGTATCACTTTTTCGAATTACACCCATTTCGTCTGCTAACCAAATCGTCCGCCGCAATTTTAACCAAGTCGTCCTCTACAATTATACCCAACACGTCCGAAACTCGTTGGCTGGGGGAAAGTATTCATGTATTGTATTTTGAATCATTTTTTATTTATTTATGTAATAATTTTATTGTATACTTTATTGTATATTACCTATTGTAATATATCTTAATGTACCTCCATTGTAATATATCTTAATGTACCTCCTTGCATTAAATTTCATATACGTGTGAAATTCTGAAAACAGAAATGTCAGAACAAAATAAACTATCCAGCCATTAAATAAATTTTAATTACTGTTTATTCAATGGATTACCTATAATAATTATATTATTACAGTAAAAGTTCTTAAAGTATATGTACGTTATATTAAGTTCCACAACATAATCTTATAATTTTGCAATTTTTCATTGAAGAGCTCCACCGGTACCTTACAGTGAATGACTACAAAATTATTAGTAGAAGTATTATAAGAATTAATTATATTAAGAAATGCAACAAAATTTGTTATATTAAGTTCTGCAACATAATCTTATAATTTTGCAATTATTCATCGAGGTGCACCGTCGCTTTACAATAATAGCAAAATTATTAGCAAATGTATTATAAGAATTAATTATATTAAGAAATGCATCAAAATTTATGGTTTATTAAATTCTGCAACATAATCTTATAATTTTGCAATTATTCTTGGAAGAGCACCGGCACTTTACAATGAATAATCACAAAATTATTAGCAAATGTATTATAGGAATTAATAATATTAAGAAATGCATCAAAATGTGTTATAATTATATTAAGAAATGCATCAAAACTTGTTATATTAAGTTCTGTAACATAATCTTATAATTTTGTAATTATTCCAGGGGGAGGGGGATCCTGGGGGCACCAAAAATTTGCAAGACGTGATGTGGGGGTGGGTGAGTCTCTTGAGTGCACCAAAAATGTGCATTTCCAACTTGTGCAATTTTTTGCATTTTTTAAAAACATATCATTATATCAGCCAATATACGACATCATTTGTGTTTCAAACCTTAAAGATGATGTACATCACACTCTTAACATAAATACAACATCAGGAGGCTTTATATGTTGGGGAAATGTCACACGTTAGTAGGGGGTGGGTGTCTTGTTCGAAATGTACAGACAATATCTTCCTTGACATTATGACAAGCGGACGACTCGGCTTGGGGACGAAACGTCCGTATACCCTTTTTTCAAGCAAACTTTTCCTTTACAACACCTTCACATTTGGTTAATTCAAAAACTGAGTTTCTGTTCATCTTGATATTTCACGAGATACATGTCAATGCATGTCTGTATACAATAGCACCAATATAACAACATTTATCCGTTATAAACTTATATTATCGGTTATATGTACGTTTTTTTTCGATTGAGGTTGTCACTGGCAGACAAGCTGCAACGAAATCAGGACTGAGAGTTCGATCTGAAATGACGAGATCATCAGCTGAGCATATTGACAAACCTCCAGAAGGACAGAACTCGAGTAATAATAATAACACTTTGGCCGGCCGCTGATTTGTCGCGGTTAACGGGTGAGAAGGCCTGACAACCTCTGAAGTGTAGATATGTCGGCCAATGTATCACGCAAAGCTTTGAGGCGAATAAAGTTGCAACAGAGTACATTTGATTCCTAGAGGGGGCAGGCCAATTGCAATTGTATGGGCAATTCGACAGCGGAAGTTACGTAGTTTTTTCACTGAAATTTACTGTCCACTTCAAAAATCACATTGACGGCTATAGAGAATTCTGTTCTGGAACACATTTATCTGACTGGGTATGTGGAACCCTTTGCGGGCCTACGGCCCGCTTGGGGTTCCTATTATTTATACTCACCTGACTCAATATCTCAAATTGAAATATCTTCTAGGGCACATTTTATCGATAGAAATAACCTGTACTCAAAATCCTGTATAAAGTTTGTTCTTTCCATGATTCTTAAAACATCACCTACAATAAGAATAAAAACAGATGTTTTCAGGGCTTATTGGAAAAAACAACATCCACAGGCACGTTCAACTTTGCCATTTCAGAATTTTTGAATGACCTACTTGTTGCAGGAATAGAAACACTTGGAAAACGACAGTCTGTAGGCGGATACGAGTGAAGCTATCCGCATCTAAGAGTTATTAAATAGGCCAGTTTTCTTGCTTTTTGGTAATTTCAACTATAAATTAATATTAAAATTTGTTTTCACTCAACAATGGTGATTTTATCACTTGCAAAGCTAACGATACCCTCTCTCATAATCCCTCGGGATGTTGAAAGTATTGTACATTTTGGGTTACTTATAGAGACTGACCTACTGAATAATCTAGTCTCAAGAACTACTGTTTTTCCACCAATATGGCCAATATGTCCGCCCTTTTCAAAAAGGCATCTGTGGTATCTAAACAAATAAATAACAAGAGGCCCCAATGGGGCCTTAATCGCTCACCTGATAAAGTGGTTCAAAAATGTATTTTGGGTCAAATTCAATTAGTCATGGACCATCAGCACTACAGAGGACGAAATTATTCATAACTCTAGTGACCATGCCAGATGATTATTATCATAGGTCTTCCTGAATGCTTAGAATTCTATCAGCTGTAGACAAGCACTGCCAAACCTCCAAGGGTTGTTATGTAACTGAAGTTTGGAAGGCAAATGTTATGGAAAAACACTAAGGAATGGATTTGAACAACCTTGAACCTAACCTCCCCCTCCCCTTCTTCGTGCCCCCCGCACCCCCCGACAGCCCAAATATTAATCCAGGGACTCGAATTGAGCAACCTTGAAACCGAATCCCCCTAGCGATGTTATATACCAAATATGAAAGGATCCCGAACAGTAGATCTGAAGAAGAAGATTTTTAAAGAAATCTCCTCATATTGCACTAAGTTAAATTTCGGGCTCCAATTGGAAGCCCAAATGAAACCCGATTTGAACAAACTTCAATCTGACCCCCTAGAGATGTTGTATGCCAAATATGAAAGCATTATGATTGTTGGATCTGAAAAAGATGATTTTTATAGAAATCTCCTCAAAATTATCCAGCAATCCAGCAGTGTCACTGATACCCAGACGTTGTTAACTGACTTGCAACTTAATCGTCATGAACTTCATGTCATCATTAGACGCCATAAGGAGTCAACTTCCCAGTACCACAGGGAGGATCCTGAACCACCTCTGCCTGTCTACCTAGGACTAAGAATCATCGTATCACATGAGAGGATGTTGTCTACCTGGAAGTATCTGGCCACCGAAGTTTGCACAGGATATGAAGCTGAACATGTTGTTTGCTCAACAAACCTACACCGTTGTCTTTTTACGACAGGTGTCGTGGACAACATCGATCATAATCCCACGTCTGTAAGTATACAATGGGGTATCCATTCATTGGGCAGACATTTGGCTTTCCCAACATCCCGGCAAGGGTATACATGCATAAGATCGTGATACATCTGTCTTCCTGACGAGAGAACGAAAAGAAGACCATTGGTGCCCCTACCAGATGGATACACAAGTGTACTTCCTGCATCGTTCCATACAGAAGAGCAAACATTACCAGAAGTTACTGCTCTCCAGCCTGCACTATAAAATATCCTCAATTGCTTCACATGTCACTTATTTCTTTTGGTATAATGCAACCATGCGAACTCCCACAGTACGGGAAAAGACAATACTTTATTTATACTATTCAAAACAAAAAAAATAGGAGATATCCAAACTGATGTTGATATTTTCGCAAAATGATATTGGATACGCGTGATTGGACACATCGATATGTTACCAAGTTTAGTGTGGATCATGAATGTCACCGGCCCACGAAAACTTCGGGCAGGTTTTTCGGACAAGCGCCACGTTAATGTCTGTGGGGTACATTCTGATATTTTCATTTGTACTGGACGGGCATTTTCGAAGGTCTCATCGTTCTTTTCTTGGTATAAACTCGTTCATTAATAGTTTCTGCTCGAAACGTAAGTTTCGAGGTATGCGAAGACTGACACGTGACGAACGTTTTCGTGTCGTTGGTATGTTGGAAGCTGGTAACAGGCAAACTGCACTGGCTCGAACGTCACAACACAGCAAGGCGTAATTGGTGTGGAGCACGACATCGCTGGAACAATCGCCGGTGGAGCAACGTCATGTTTTCCGATGCATCGAGGTTCACTCTCGTCTTCCACGACAGACGAAACAGAGTTTGGCAGCGGCGAAACGAACGATACCATGACGTAACGGTTAGGCAGCACGGTCGTTTTGGTGGTGGATCGGTTATGGTGTGGGGAGGCATAACCATGACAAGCAGAACAGCATTACATGTCACCCAAGGGCGTGCCACAGGGCAGTACGACGTGACAACATGTTAGCAGCTCATGTGGTGCCATGTGCGCGACGTCACGGCCGTCGATTCACGTTTCAATATCACAATGCAAGGGCACACAGGGCCCGTGTCGTTACAGAGTTCCTCCAGGAGCAGAACATCACTGCACTGCCTTGGCCAGCACTAAGTCCAGACCTTTCACCAATCCAGCACTGATGACTGACCATCCATGTCTTCTACAGCTCAGTGCGTGGAATGTATGCTTGTCAGACAACAACTATCGCTGAAATCATTCACCAGATGCCACAGTGCAATGCCTCATCTGTCATTTTGATGAAAATATAAATATATTTCTTCATATATCTCAGTTTTTGTCAAATATTCCCTACATTTTTTTAATAGTATATATCAATGCATTTCGAATATTGAACTTTCGAAATGGTAAATCAAAAGCCACGAAAATACACAAATCAATGTAGGCTGTATACAGTCACATTTCAATGTGTTCTTAATCTAAAGTTTTGATTTCAACCCGGATTTACCATATTACTAATAATATTGCAATTGATACCTACTATAAAAGTTAATTTTAACAAAAATGATAACATCATCTATTTCTTTCACGTTGACCCGAGTTCACGTGTGTCGATTTTTTACCAGGATTGTGGCTGCAAAATTTTCCACGTGTGATTTGTTTCAGAAACAAAGGCGGCGTATGCCCCATCATGTGACCAATATCAGGAATACTGATCTCAATTGCTTCCGATCAACCATTTTTTGAGCTTGTGAAACAGATTCAGAGGACCTGGACCGGCACTTTGTGAGAAGGTACGCTCATCGTAATGGTCGATGGCCTTCATATTGAGATGGCAGCACATAGAGCTATCGTTGTTCGGTTAGATGAAAGTGGAGCGACAAATGCCCTTGTGGTGGAGGCGGGTATATCGTCTCCAGGAAGAACAGACTCTTTTCTCAAAGCATTCAACCTGACGAGAACGAGACACACCCATCAGATTACAGCAAGTAATCTATACATCCTGATTATGAAGAGATATGGTAAATACACAAATACCCTAACCATCACATGAAATACCACAAGCAGTTTATGTCTGGCGCAACATGCGCATAGAAAGAAGCCCGAAGTTTAACTACTGGCCTACAACAATGGAATTTGAAATGACTATTCTCAGCTTTGTGAGGTCACATCGAGGGGCAAAGTTCAAGCTCTACGTGGAAGCCTCGATTAGCTTGTGTCCGGGTCTTTGCTCCGGTCCACTCACATTAAAGCCGTTGGATACCAGTTCGCTTGCTGATATGATGAACCTTGAGAATTTGCATCCTAGCATTGCAGAACTGTTTAGAAGTGGTAAATTTTCCATCAAGAAAACCTTGACCATTCTCATCCATAGCTTTAGTTCAAGCTCTACATGGGAGCCTTGATTAGCTTGTGTACGGGTCTTTACTCCGGGCCACTCACATTAAAGCTGTTGGCTACCAGTTCGCTTGCTGATATGATGAACCTTGATAATTTTCATCCTGGCATTGCAGAACTGTTTAGAAGTAGTAAATTTGTCATCAAGAAAACCCAGACCATTCTCATCCATAGCTTCAGATCAGGCTCATAAGCAAACTACCGGCATTATAAATTGCGACGGTGGAGCAATTGAAGACGTCCCCCGGGTTGATGCTATTCTCATTGATAGCGCGACTATCGTTGATATACTGACTCCAGAGCATGCCAAAACCTACCATGATTACGCCAGGAGCATTTTTGTCAAATATGTCTAGTCTCAGTTTAGGAAAGCAAGCTGTGTAGATATTGTATGGTATGAGTATATAGCTCTGTCTCTCCTGATGTTCCACACCATCAATGGGAGTGGTCAAACCCCTTCTTTTCTTTTTTAATTAAATGAAGGAAGGAAATAGTCATGAAAGATCTTCTCTGATGTTGTAGACACTTTTGAAACCCTTGTTGGCGTACCTTAGAACAGACACTAACGAAAACCAAATGCCTACAATTGAGCGACTTGTGCTTGTGAATGACCGAACAAACACTTGCGGCAATACTGGTGATGCCGGACAGATCGACTGAGGACACCCCACCACTTCGCCTTCAATTTATCAACATGCAAAGATAGCTGCATATCTGGCAGGGCATTGTTGGAGACAGACATTGCAAAAATGCTAAAAGCACCAGACCAACAGACCCTACCGACTGGGTGGTAAAAGGGGACATCACTACTATGGGAACCTCTATGGACAACCATCTCCGAAGCATCCAAAACGTGCCAAGAACCTATAAAGTACGGGTGTAATGTGGATATGAGACGTCTTGGTAGATGCATGTGAAAAAGTCTGGAAACGCATGCATGCATGTTACATGTGTAATGGGGACTGCGAGCGCCATTAGTAAGTCACACTGTAGTGTGACTTCTTCGTAGCGGAGACGGAATGGGACCGCATTTGCGTTATCCTCAAGGTAAAGAACATTTTTAGTCGAAACAAAACTGTTAAAACAAATTAATATTTGATGGTCATATTAGTTTATAAACATTGTATAAGAACATGAGAACTTGACGTGCATGACAGAAACAACGTGGAAGAAATCTGACATCTTTTAGGCTCTGGCATTTTGGATTTGTCTGCGATTTAGGATTCTTTTTTGTAGTGTTCTATGTCACGTTAATTAGTTTAAAATCCAAAGAATAATAAGAACCAAGAAGGTAATGATACTCAATCAATTAATACAAATTAATAAGATGAAAGTGTCAATGACACTGCAGCTCAACTTGTCCAAGAGGGGACTGAACTAAATAGAAAGATCCAGTAATGCCAGGTCACCCACTCAAGTTTCTAAAGGAAAGACATGACACCAAAGCTACATATGAACTTTGAAAAAGATCGGGTGAGAGATGCGGCCTGTACGGTCTGCTCATGGAATTGCTGACAATTTATATGCCAAATCCAGGATGGCCACTGGCTACCATGTTTTTCAACGAAATTCAGAAACATTTGATAGCTCCCATCTAGATATCACACCAAAGGTACATGCGAAATTTCGAAAAATGTGGGTTGAGGGATATGGCCTGTATTGTGTGCTAATGGGATTGTGGACAGTTTGTATGCCAAATCCAAGATGGCTGCTGGCAGCCATGTTTTTCAACAAAATTCAGAAAAAATATATAGCTCCCATCTAGACACCACACCAAAACTACATATGGAATTTGAAAAAATGGGTGAGAAATGCGGCGTCCAGAGTGTACTAATAGAATTGTTGCCAATTCATGTGCCAAATCCAAGATGGCTGCTGGAGATCATATTTTTTAACTAAATTCAAAACAATTTGATAGCTACCATCTAGACATCACACCAAAGCTAAATATGAAATTCAAAATAGATCAGGTAAGAGAGATGCGGCTTTTGGGGTGAGCTAATTGAATTGTTGTCAATTTATATCCAAATCCAAGATGGCTGCTAGCGGCCATGTTTTTCAACAAAATTTAGAAATATTCGATATCACCCATTTAGACATCACACCAAAGCTACATATAAAATTTGAAAAAAGATCGGGGGAGACATGCAACCTGTAGGGCGTGATACTAAAATTGTTAATAATTTATATGCCAAGTCTACGATCAACCAAAGTCGAAAAACAATTCGATAGCTCCCATCTAGACAAAGTTACATATGACATTTAAGACTGATCAGGTGAGAGATGTGGCCTGTAGAGTGTGCTAAAGGAATTGTTGGACAGTTTACATCCAAATCCATGATGGCTGCTGGCGACCATGTTTTTTACACAAAATTCGAAAAAAAATCGATAGCTACCATCTAGATATTGTCCTGAAGTCACGTATGGAATTTGAATCTGATAGGATGAGAGCTGCGGCCTGTAGGGTGTGCTAAATGAATTGTGGACGGATAGACGTACAGACGGACCACTGCCCATCCCGATAGCTCATACGTGGCGTTCTGAAGTTGAGCTAAAAATGTAAAAAAATCTCTATTTTTCAGTGCCGGTCATTTGGAATTTGAAAGCCATCTTGCCTGGAAATTGAGTGGAAATTGAAATAGCCCCTAGACCAGACTGGTTAAGCATATCAATAATTACATCTGTACCAGTTTTCATGTTTTTCGTCCAAAATACACAATAGGTTTGATGTTCTGCAGCATTCTGCTGAACTATCACATCCATTGGCTAGTCTGTGTAAAGAGGAGTTTTTCATTAACTTGTAAGTTTGATTAATCAGTATTTCAAACCAAAATCCACGAGACTGAAAATTGACAATATAGATTGGTCTAACCTGCAATATGAAGCAGCGATCAACAAAAATGACTTTTATGTGATGTTTTTTTTTTGTTTTTTGTTTTTTTAAAGAGTGACCTGAACAACTGCGTCGTAATTCACATAAAATATTATGTAAATGTTAGATTAACCTACAAACCAATAAAATGCACTTCGTCCACAAAAATGTCATACTTGGATATCAATGCTATCAATTCGTTCTTCTGCCAGTATACATAAGAACCCTAAGGCCAATAATGGCAGTGACTCTTGAGAAATATTTGGACACAGCTGGTTCGCAATCCCATTCACGATATCATCACCAAAAAGCTATAAGTCAAATTTGGAGAAAACGGTTTTCTCTAAAATGTGATGACAAGATGTGGTGAAGGATGGGCATAAGATTAACGGACGAATGGAAGGAAGAACGAACGGACGGACGGAGCCCATCCCTATATCCTCTTTCACAGCGTGGTACGGGATAAGTCAAAGCTGTGGGTCGAGATTTTATAATAAAAAGTAATACAAAACAAACACTGAATCAAGAAATATAAAAGAATATTGCCTCGCAGATTCAATGTCCTCGCTTTTCTTGTTCGACAGATGAGATCTTATAGTGCTGCGGGGAGGAACCAGGGTAAAGACTTTCGAACAGATCCTGGTCGAAATTCACTGTCTGCTTTTGCACTCACGGTACTGTATACATTGTAATTATGACTGTTGAAATTTCTGGTGCAGTCGCCGTGGAGTGGTCGTAATTCACGCGTGGGCATTGCAAATTATCAGCATAATGTTAATTGATGAAGCACCAGGTTCTACCCGGTGCTTTATTAATTAAAGTTGTGATGATTATTCCTATAATTAGTGTTTGGAATCTAATATTATTGCGTCCGTGGCAATATTGCCACTCGTGGAAAGTGATCTGTACACGGCGGCTGTACTGCATGGTAAAATCATTGGCGGCCGGTGCCGCTTCCATAGACTTTCATGGTAAAAATCTTTATGTCTTGCTGCGGCGAATGTTTGTGCTCAGGTTACATGAATAGAGCATTGGAACTCATATGCAGTTTCGTTTTATAACACTAGACTGATATTCAATAGTCAACAAGAATAGACCACTTGATATTTGTGTCTTATTATATGACCAGGATATTTTTACCCTAAATACCACTACTGTTTGACAATTTTATCCAGATAGTCGGATCACACCAGGTGAGATTTTCCCGGATCAAAAATCCATATCACACTCCTGCGTAAATTGCCGAGAATTTCCGTATGAATAACGTCGGACTATTTATCCGTTAAAAATAAACTTCGTAACTAGGGAAGCCATTGTCGTTGTTTACAAAGTTTCGTCTGCTATTTTTATGTTCGGCTTTCAAGGGAATAAGTAAATCGAGGTAAGCAAATTAAGTTACTGTTAGTGTGTCAGTCATATAATAAACCTATCATCATAACAGTGTGTTGATCCGTGTCGTAGTATCACGTCTCTTTGAGGTGACCAGAAAGTAAAGGAGATCTGATGGCAGAAGTACAGTTCAAGGAGGTTTATCTCCCGGAATTACTACTTTGATTCCGTAATGAAATATTCCATTTTTTTTATTAACTCGCCCAAACAGACGAGTCGGCAGTTTATTTGAAATCATACCTTTTAACCTTATAACGTCCAATTATTGCTAAAATAATGTACATGTGGGTTTTTTTTTGTGGCAGTCATTTTTTCAAACAGCAGCAACGTTAAGACATCACGTGTATTCAGAATTGATGCCACGGGAAATCGTTTACTTCCGATAACGTTCGGGCATCTTCGACTTTGTCTTCGCGATGTCGTGAATTACTAAACCTTTCTACAGATACAAAGTAGATTTGTCCATATCCCTGTAGGCTTGTATGCACAAGACGATATCAGGACGTCGGGACTGAAAGAGTAAAAGACTTATCAATGCGATATAAAGAATTAACTGGTATCCGATGGCTGTTGTCTGGTTAACATTAAATTTTATTGTAAACAACAGGGAATGTTTGTTAAAATGTAGAGCGTGGGGGCAAAAATGCAGTTTGCGCCCTCCAGATTGGATTTCCCCACAAGAAGAGATTCAAATATTGTTTCTCTATCATAACAACGACGCAAATCGAATCGAATCATGGAGCCAAATCTGAAAAGTCTGCTTCATGCTATAAGATGGTTCATGTAGAAGAAATAGACTGACCCGACCGAACGAGGTATTCATTGGCTAGAGCATAAAAATTTGTTTATATTTGTAGATAATATAATACGAGACAACCCGTATATTGACACTTTTGATTTAAACACAGTAAACCCAGTGTGTAGTCTTGAAGCATTTCTTTTGAAAAACATACGGCGGAGCACGTGCACATTGTACCTCCTCCTTCGTTTAGCTACCTCTGTAACTGAATAACAAGAACTGAACTAATTTGCAAGTGAAGAGAGTTGTTGGAGAATTAACGACTGCCTTGTTTTAAATATTAATACGTTGAGGCATATTTTCGGGCCACATCTTACCTCTACAGCCTGTTATATAAACAATGATATCTATGTTTTCATATTCTCGTATAACCTGAAAAATAATATATAGAAAAAGGGATAAATATGCTGCACAAAATAAGTTTTGAGTCTCCCCCAAACTATTCGGTGTAAAAGACAACTAGAGCTGGCCACCAGAGGTGTCTTATCCCTACAGACAAAACGCATTGATACACCAGCCCAGCGGCACTTTAGAGTGAAGAAACCAGAAGATAGGCTGGAGGTCACTGTGACCCTGACCTTTGAAAAAAAGACCTCTATATAGATAGGGTTCTTTCTCTCACCATACACAACATACACAAAAAATATTCAACTGTAGAATGAAACTGACTAGGACGATTTGCAAGTTAACGGTCACTGTGGTCTTGATCTTTGGCACAATAAACCTAAAATAAATATTCCTCCTCTCGTCACGTGCAACCCGCACCCGATTTCGACCAATACATAGGAACTTTAAATAGAGAGTGGAAACAAGGAAACATCGTAAGTTAAATCACCGTGACCTTGAACTTCGACACAACGCCATCAAAATAAACAAGTTTCTTCCTCTCGTCATACCCAACCTACCCACCAAGTTTGGTAAAATGTTAATTGAAGAGTAGAAATAAACTCCCAGCATATTTTCAAGTTCAAGGGAACTATGGCATTGTCCTTCGGCACAATGATCCAAAAATAAAAATGGCTCTTCCTTCTATTATATTCAAGTTTGGTTTTGACTATTAGTCAAGCAGAACGTCAATTAGAGAGCGCGAAATCAATTCCGTCGTCGGGCTAGCAGAAGAACGGATGACCCGACCAACTGAGGGCCAGCGCAACAGCTATACCCCCCCCCCCCCCCCCCCCGAAAAAGAACCGAAAACAAATGAAACAACCAATGACAGTAACATTTATTGGCAAATGAATGATCGTTTAGAACAAATCCATTGAAGAATATCCGTGGTATAGTCCGTCACCTGCACAAGTAGTCGGTATCCAAAAAACACATTTTTACATTAGTATCGGGTCTGACCACCTTTGACTAGTACACACGCTAAGTAGCTCTGCTTCGTATTGTGCATGAGAATATGAACTTGACCCTGACCAATTTGCTCCCATTCCTAGAGAAGAATGCTGATAGCAACCCATCCAGAAAACATGGAGGCAAATATACCGCTTTGATATCGCCCGAGCCGAGAACACGGGCGTTTTCACGATCAGATAATATCCAGTATCGGGGCATTGTACAAACGTGTTTAAAATGCATATAAAAGTCTCATAATAAACAGAACGAACGACGGAATACACGGTTATATCATTTCATAGAACACATATCTCACCTTGAGTGGAACAAGGTGCCATCTGGAATGCTAAAGCATTGCAGATGACACCTTGTTGCACTCAAGGGGCGATATTCAGGTTTTCACTTTCACCTTCATATACGAGTTTTAGTAGTATTGCACTAGATGATAATGTGAAATAAAGGATAGCATTTTGAAAATATTTTGTGATGGATTCTGTTGTACCCTATCATTAGATACGTAAAATGAACGAAGTGTTCAAGTCCAATCTCTTAAACAAGCCTACCCAATTGTCTTTCAACCTATCTCAGTTCTGACCACCTGGCTGCATTATCGAACGTCTGATATTAATTTAAAAAAGAGAGTGCAAGTTCTATAGCATTTTAGCACTCCACCAGCAAGTGTTTAACAGTTCCACATAATTACTGAATCTCCCAGAGCAAATATCGTTTACGATACAAACGCATTTGCTGATTACCGCATGAAGACAGAATATAACATAAACTTTATTTCACAATGAGTTAAATTTTCAAAGAAATGTATTCATATAAGATGCTTACCAATTTTGTCAATAATCATCAGGGACGAAGCTAATGGAGTGTAGGTGGGTGCACCGTGTAGGGCTTACATTTCGACGAGAATCGGAGAATCGAGTCACGCAAAGATTCACGCAACAAATCCAGTGAGAATCCATGTAGATTCTCGCTTCACATCTGGTAGAATTCATGTGAAAATAATTGAGTCAATCTAACCCTTCACCTAACATAGCAGCAGCAGCAGATTAACAAATACAAGGCTAACATGATGACATCAAATTAACCAATACACGGCTAACATGATTTGAAATATCCTAACACTTTGTCAATAAAACTGTACAAACATGGCAGTCATTGGAACCGGCTCAATGAGCCGGTTCCCATGACATCCATATTTGTAATGTTTTATTGGTAAATATTGTTTATTTTTTTTTAAAAATTATCATAATTCAGTTTATATTTTAAAAATTGAAAAGCTGTGTAAAGGGTTAACGTGTGTTATCAGTATACAACAGGGGTTCAACTATGGTGGCCTCAAGGGATCCTGGGACACGCATATCAGGTATGATTCTCGCAAGCATTTTCGCGAGAATCTAAGTGGATTTTACCAAATTTAGATGAAATATAAGGCTTGGTTTGTGACACCCCAATACTTTTTCCAGCCGTGACATTTCTGTCGGAATTGAAGTCTTAGATATCGATTCACTCTTACTGGTAACCACGTGCTTTCTTACGAGAAAAGATTTGATACTTGGACTTGTGTCACAGACACAGTCTGTCATACAAACAGCCGACTGTAGTACCCGATTCGGGCAGTTGGGAGCCCTTCATGTCCAATTTGGAGTACGGTGAAGTAAATAAGTTCCGTCATGACTGGTACATGTGTTTTGTTATGTATCCATAAATAAAGTATTTAGTTTTTTAGCTATAATCCCGATTTGACTAATATTCCAACTTTGAACTACCACCTGAGGGGCAGAGACGAGGCTGACCCTGGCTAGCGAAAGTGTTGTTACACCCCAAAGGAATAAATAATAAATAAATAAATAAATAAATCAATCAATCAATCAATCAATCAATCAATCAATCAATCAATCAATCAATCAATCAATCAATCAATCAATCAATCAATCAATCAATAAATAACCACATCAGCGCATGCCTTACTTTTTCAACTACATCATTAACTTGGTAGAGTGTTGGGAGCCCATATTTGGGCTTTATTCTGAAGTGCAGGCAACACAACTTAAAGGCCTCATATTCTATGGATGTGCTTAATATTATCTTTACCGTGGAGGTATTTACAGTGTATGGAATTGCTTGTTACAATTGATAGGAGAGTGTCTTTAGGAACTCTCCCATAAATTGCAACAAGGCAAAGACATGTGAACAAATTTTGACTACTGAGAATAATTTAGTGTTCTACCAGTTAAGGCATGTCTTCGACAAAGGCATGCCTTGATGATGATTAATCGGCACTTGAGCAATCACTGTTGGAACAAACTAGGTTTACACCCCCACAAAACTTATTATGTTCGGGATGCCCTTGCCAATGATCACACACCACCTGTCGTTGACAAAAGCTATCAACTTCCACCACGAGCCGCGAAAAGGAAATAAGCCATGAAAAAGAAACTGCTGCTTCGCACAAATCTGCAACGGATACTCAAATAGTTACCTTGCTTAGGCGATAGAAATCAGTAGAGCAATAATTTGCGCGTTTCGAAGGCGCGCGTGGACTGTATTGTGGCGGTGTAACCCCTTTCAACACTGCATGCTGACTGAATAATGACAGATTAGAGAATCGGAAAAATATCTAGTCGCAGAAATGCTGGAAAGGAAACAACAAACGGGTAAGGTTTTTATCCATGGTGTTGTGGGGTTACTTCTTCAGTTAAATCTAGTCTGCCACTTAGTGGATATAGAGATGGTTGAGGGGCAGTCATTGGCAAGTATAACTGCCTCGAGCTTGTTTCTGATCCTGGCGGTTCATTATTTGGGGTAGACCAATTTATATTTTCAATATAAATATAAACTGGTCTACCCCAAATAATGAATATGGACTCTTCTAATTGCAGCCATTGAACTGGCATGGAAGATATCACCAGAGTTCAAAGGGTTACTATCAGGCGGATGTATACTTTCAAAAGACAGAGAAAAGCACGGTTGTAAGGGGCGTATGGTTTAATAAAATTGAGAGTGGATTCTCAACCTGGTATGATTTTGATAGAAGCTATTTTGCACATTTTTACATAGTTATTTAATTCGTGTGTGATTGTCATTAAATGTATGTTTTATGAGGAATTTTAGAGTACAAACCTCGAGCATTACAAATAAACTAAACAATAAAACATTTTTAATAAAGAACCGTACCTCTTTTAGAGCTTCGATACCCATAAGATCCATAAAATTAACACATGAGAAATCTAAAATAATGTATTTCAGTGTTTCGCTTGTGCTATCTTCAGGAATATCCGTTGCGATTCCATCAACAGCAGCTGCTGTCTCCGATATAGTTGTGGACTCTCTTAGTGGGAGTGTTTCCACACTTTCTCTGTTTTCCGGGTCGTTTGACGGCTGTAAATACAGTTGCGAGTAGATCATATTACCAGAGAATAAAATCTCGAATTCTGAGATAACCAATTTACCGTTCATCTGGATATAATAAAGAGGACCGATAACAGTACAGCCATCGTGGACAGGTCAAAATCTATGGGTGGGCATTTTTCCACGCATATAATTCAGAGATGATCCACTATATAACCTAGCGAAATTTTCACCAATGAAGCACCGGGGTAATTTCCCCGGTGCTTCATCGGTGGAAATTTTGCTAGGTGTCATAGCGGATCATCTCTGAATTATATGCGTGGAAAATATGACAACGCGTGGATTTTGGTTCGTCCACGATTGCCCTACTGTATGACAGTTCACAGATAAGAAAGCATCTGCGACAAGCATAGGTGGGGGGGGGGGGGGGGGGGGGGGGCGGCGTCAGCTGTCTTAGGGAGTCTGAGCATTGAAGAGAGGGGGTCTTCCCACAGGAACATTTTAAAACAGTGCCATCAAATAAGATGTTAAGACACAACGTTTTGACGAACTGTCTGTGGTTCCAGACGAACAACTTTTCGGTTATCCATTTTTTTCATTTAGATAACCACCAAAAGAACGATAAAATTGTTAAATTAAACTCTTAAATTTTATGGCCTGCATTAACCATTTCAACAATGAGCTCCTGAATCATATCGCTATAACGAGTATAATATTCAGAGAAAAAAGGTGAAAAGTAGGCGAATTTATTTAGTTTTCCTGTGGAGACTCAGTGGAAAGTTTCCCCTGTACAACCCAAAAGGGCTATATGATTAAATTATTGCTGAACCCCTTTACGTACGCATATCTTCTGGGGCGTAGATAAGATGGCAGATTGGGCGGGGCGGGCGGGGCGGGGCGGGGCGGGGCGGGGCGGTCTCAACCTGATTTGTCCTAACGGTGAAGGCTAAATACCCGCCCAGTCAAATATTTCAACTGCATCATCAAGGCATGCCTTCGTTGAAGTCATGCCTTGATGATGTAGTTCGAACATTAGTCAGTCGGGAATATTCATAAAAAACCTCAAAATTTATTTTTTGATATATATAATATGCACACAGTAGACGTTACGCAAAATCTTATTGACAACACATACCATTTCAGTTGTTTTTGTTTTCCTAGGTTTAACAACACTTTCGACATCTATGATCACATCGTGTCGGACAGTTTTATGAGTGGATAAAGCCGGGGTAACCGGACAGACCCATAGAGGGGCGGCAAGCCAGTCAGACTCCCCCAACGTACCAACTGCGTGCAAGCAGGGTAACGTATTGGTTGAAGACACTATTGACGTGCAGTACGCCTTACTACACAGCGCCACCGTGACCCAACATGCCACTCACCCAACAGCCTGAATCGGGTAATACACTGTCTACATACCTTCAATTGTATGCACAACTGTGTGTTAGATATGAGTCCGAGCAAAAAATTATGCACAAGTGTTTGAAAGGGTTTGAAAGGGTTTTAAGTTAGGAAACATATACTTATTTTCATCGACATGGCTTCCCTCACGATAAAAGGGAGGTAACTGCGGGTGAAAAGAAAGGGCATTCAGTTCTTTGGATTTATATCTCGGATAGACCATTTTAGTCTAAAACAATACGACCATTCAATACTCAAATGCCTGGACACATGTCTACAACTTCATTGCTACATGACTAGCTCGATTCCGGAAGTTACAGTGGCGTCTAGCCAAATCTCGGCTTCCAAAGTTATCATTTGGTGTTATCCCATGACGTCTATACAGGCAGCCAAGACTTCATTAACACAACTAAAGGATAACTTTGAAATTTTACCGCGAGTTGTTGCCAGAGCTGCGTGTTGGAGGTACATATTTTCATGCTAAAATTATCCAATGTCACAAATACGACTCACATATGATTTTATTCCGGAATAATGGTTAATAATAAAGGAAATGTAATAAATACAAACGGCTGACTGATACGATTTAGGTACGATTGTAATTCTCCCGTTGGGTGCGGAGATTAACTTATTCTCCGGTTGAAATGTTTCCAACATCATCCACTGAGAAATTAAGAGTCGAATGCAAATCGAGGAAAATAAACGAAAAGAGAATCCGAGGTTCAGTGAACCGCATTTCGCTTTTAAACTTTCGACATTCTACAGTACTCCGTGTGAGGTGGGAGTGGGGGTGGGAACAGAGCATTTCGGCTAGATATCTGCCCAGTCTCGATCCATTTGAAACTCTATGTTACACTACACTAAGTCTATAATATTACAACCAAAATGTTTTATTATCTTTTCTTACGAATTCTTACCAACCTTATTTTCAGGAATGGCATATGTCCAGAACAACCATATTGGTACTATTTTGCTAAACACCCTCTATGTCGTTCCCTGAGTTCCAATGTGTTCTATGTGCCAGTAGAACTCAAAGGATGATGTGTTTTCACCTGAACTCTTCTTCTATGACCAGACCTCCTGTGAAAGACACCTGATGATAGAAGAGGAATTTAAAGAGTTTCCGCTTCCAAAACCACATTGATTCAATTGTGAAATATTCACCTTTTTATTTTACTTGAACAAACAGTCTGGTAACTGTTGAAAATAATAATTGAGTAGAGACTTGCAATATATACGGTTGTAAAGAAGGTGCAATATTTACCATTTGAAGAGCTCGGAGATTAGATCGAGGTTCGATCGATTCGAAATCCTCTGCCAGATTCGAATAGAACCGGAAATTTGAGATTCTTGGGGCTCCAGTATGGTAGATTTACCCAGGGACACCGGAATCGAGAGTGACACCTGCCCTTCCTGCCTTAGGACCTCGGGGCGAGAGGGGGGCAGACAATGCCCTTCCAAGGTTCGTCACTCAATATTTTTTCAATGATTTTTTCTCGAAGTAAAGCTAAAATATACCCCCAATCCGTTCTGGGAGCTTTCATCTTGGGCCTTCGGCCTTCGAGACATGCATGATTCGGCATGTCATGGTGGTGCTGCTAGTGGAGTAAATGCCCTTCCTCCGGGGTCTGACAGCCCTGCCCTGAAATGCTTCCGGCGTCCTTGGATTTACTCTTTAGATAAAACGACTAGGGAGTGACCATTTCAAAACCATTCTTGAGCAACTACAACTTTCAATTTTCGACCCCAAAACATAGGCCCCTCAGTGGAACAAGCTGGTTCCAATGAAGGGTTTTAAGCTCTGTTTTGAAGGAAACAACTACAAAAGAATAACAAAAATTGAATAGCTACGGTCCGTTATTTTGGGGAAGGGGCTTTACTGTGGAGGGAAGACGTAGCTATTCTCTTGGAAGAATCGCCGTGTTAGTTCATATAATATAGCTTACCTGGAGATGGCTGATATTTGCTAGTAAACCATTGGACTGGGAGTTACTTTTGCCCCTCTTTCCCGAAACTGGGTCGATTCCGGTTGTGTTGTAGACTTTTTGTGCAAATATTTCGGAATTTGCAAAATATATCGGCGCTTCATAAGGTACAATACACACAGAAGGATGATATTTTATCTGAAATTGTTGGAAAAAAGGTGATTATGTTTCAGCCTCATTACGTTACTGAAATTTACTTAATATGACAGATCCTGTTGACGCAACGCACATACATTCTACTTTTGAATAAAGGATTATGCAATTGAATGAGACCCCCTCTTACAGTAGCATTTTATTACCATTCAAATCCACAGAGAATACCTAAACAGTCATTCAATTTGGCGCTGTAAGAATATGCTACCGCGGACGGGAATAGATGGTTATGGTTTGTGGGGAGGTGGTGTCCTCTCTGAATTTCTAACTGCACGCTATTGACCAAACCCCCCCCCCCCCCCCTCGGCTGCCGAACGTC
This sequence comes from Pictodentalium vernedei, assembly GCA_031216915.1. NCBI lineage: Eukaryota > Metazoa > Mollusca > Scaphopoda > Dentaliida > Dentaliidae > Pictodentalium > Pictodentalium vernedei. The sequence continues at coordinate 338,595,214 of CM062297.1, read as the reverse complement.
CAACTTCTGAAAAAAAACATTTGCACCCCTATCGACAGTGCAAATTTCCCAACTGTTGTCTTGTAATTTCCGAATGCCTTTTTCTCCCTTGTGTTCCAATTCCTCAGTGTAACAAAGACCCATCTGCAATGTTTTAGCATTTGCAGGTAGTGCATTGTTGCGCTCATGAGCCGACATACACGAACTCCACTCGATATCTATTAGAAACGGTCACGGGCACAGAAAAATGTTACGAAACCAACTATGGGCATGAAACTTTCAACTGTTAGTGGCTTGAGGGTTTGGAAAAGCCGCCAGCCCCCCCCCCCCCCCCCCCCCCCGCAGCTTACGTGCCTTCAGAATGGACGTGGGGCTCCATTATCTGAAACTCGGTTTGTGCTTTATCAAGTTTGTGTGTCATTTTCCGTAAGCGAATAATCGATTAGTATTTGTCGAAAAGACTCGACGCCTGTCACATATCGAATAGCTGGAGATCTGTCAACTTTTTTCACTCCTTTGATGGGTCTATATAATATTACGAAATGCCGACTACCAATTCAAATAAAAGAGAAAACCTCCTTTGGACACTGTTTTTTTAAAAAAGAAAGCTCTTATTTAATAGGACGATTTTCTCTCATAATATGGCTTGGTTTAAGACTCTAAACAACTAGACAGAAATGAGCGATTCAACGTATCGTCGCCCGCCACTTCTGGCTTCGTGGATGAGCCTTGCGATGCTAATTTCTAGCAGAAATGTCATGGTCTCCTCGTGCATCACATGTTGGAAAATGCTGTTCACACCACTGAGATAGAAATTCGACTATCTCACAGTGGTATCGACTATCTCAGTGATGTGGGTGTGTTTATGACAAATAACCACCTAAACGCCGAACACAAATGGTGAATATTTTGCTCATAGCATATACTATTGCAATATAATTCCAATTTCTGGAATTATTAAGGAAGCAAATTGAAATTTTAGGATGGAAAAGGATAGCGCAAAATAAGACAAAAGACAAATATTCTGAAATCAAGTCTGAACCACGTATGCATGCAGCGGTTTGGTCATAATTTGATATATACTGAGTCAAAAAAGAAAGTATAATAAACTTTGAGGAGCAATGTTTTAGTATTATCGACTTTAATCCCAAACAAATTATTGTAAATTCATATTTCGAGTCTAGCTGTATGAATTTGCATAATTTCATGTTCTTACTGGTGTCAGCGTCACGTTAGGACGTCGCAATTCAGACATGGGGTGAACTGAAGAGTTCGCATATGCAGTCAATAGCTTGTATATCCACCGTTTGTCTCTTGGATAGCAAGACATCGACGGCGGATGGACCTGATAAGTCTCTGGATGTCACCCTGTGTTTTTGCGTTGCACTCCTGCCTAAGAACATTACGTAAATCTCCTAACGTCTGAAGATCATGAAGTCGTACCCGATGGTCCAAATGATCCCAAAGATGCTCGATTGGAGGCAAATCTCTCGAAAGTAGGAACCAGGGAAGAAGTTCGATGCTCTACTCCTCAAGAAAGTCACTACAGATACGCGCCACGTGACATCGGGCATTGTCTTGCTGGAATAACTGCAATCCGATGTTAGCGTTGAACAACGGGACAGCAACAGCGTTAAGAATTTCGTCCCTATATCGTTGTCCATTCAGATTACCATCTATAAAGATCAACAGCGATCGATGGTACAAGGAAATTCCTGTCCAAACCATTACACTACCCCACCCCCCCCTCCCCACCCCCGAAACGGTCGCATACCCGCACGCAACCTCAGAAAACCATTCTCCTCGTCGGCGATACACTCTTGCCCTACCATCAGCGTGCCATAGACAAACTCGTGATTCATTACTAAAAAGAACTGTGCTCCAACGCTGCTGAGTCCAGCTAACACGCTGACGTACCCATTCCATTTTGACGGTACGATGGCGTTGGGTAAGGATTGGTCCGTGGTATGGACGCCTACTTCGAGTGCCGTGATTCAGCGAGTCTGTTATGGACAGTTTGTGCACTGGTTCTGTCGTTAGTTCTACCAGAAGTAATTGCTGCTGAGTCCTCGTCGCAGCGAGGAACCGATCCCGCAAGGGAGACGTCCTGGTGCGTCGGTCATGTGCAGGGGTCGTAACTATTGGTCGACCTGAACGCGGTCGGTCGGTCGGTCGGTCGGTCGGCAGTTGATCCATTGGTTCTATACCTTCCAATGAGACGGTAAATAGTGGCCACAGTGACTCCGAACTCAGCAGCGAGCTCATCTGGAGGTATCCCAGCCTCATGTATACCAATGGCACGCAACCTCTGATTTTCGGTTAACCGTGGCATTTTTTAAAATGTCGGAAGACAAAAAGTAGCGTGTTTTCTCAATAACCCAGGCTCTCTAACACAACATAACACAAACAAAATCGTCGGTCACTCATTCAATTTGACATTCTCGGGTAGCAGGTGCTATTTTGAAATCCGTAGCAAAATTGTGTACGGTTGGGTGAACAACAACAACATGTCATTAAACTCTTTGCACGACTTCTTGTCCACAAACATGCAACATTAGAACTATTATATTTCATCCTTTATGCTATTTTTCACATTTGTTTCCATTATACTTTCTTTTTTGACTCAGAATATTTCTTCTTCAACCACTTTCCATCCCGAAGGTTATCATTCTGTCTGTTTGAAGTAGAACACAGAACAAACCATCTTAAGTTGGATGTTCTGGTTAGGTGGCTCTACATTTGTCATTGCAGGTGATTTTATTGCCACTCCAGTATATTGATACATTTGTTCAATATCATATTTTTAAAGTCCTTGTTGGAGCAAGCATGAAGCAGGTCTCTGGGGAAAATTAGTGGCGGCACGAACCCCCTTTGTTCTGCCCCTCCCCATTCTGGCATTCCTGGTTGTACGGGATTTCACGCAATAAGCTATTGCGTGACGGATCCGGCATTTTTTTACCCTTTGAACCCGAGCGGCCGCTTTTCCGGCCAGGAACATAATACACCATAACGTCATATAATATGATGGCTGTTCAGTAAATGTGTGGGGTAGACCAATCAATGTTTTTATGTGCAGCCCAGAGACTGCATGTTAGTCGTTGAAAATATTGACTGGTCTACCCCAAATAATGAATATCGACTCTTCTAATTGTTGCCATTGAACTGGCCAGGAAGATACCACTAGAGTTCACGGGGGTTAAATATGGAAAGTAAAAAAATATTGATAGTTTCATAAGCATATTATAAGGTACAGAGAACATTACATGTTCTCAGGCCACCAGTCTAATTCTGTTCGGAATTCGACGCAATTGTGGGCAGTTTCTTTACTCACTGTTTATGGAGCTTGCGCGCAGTTGACCTTTGATACAATTTTATGTCTCTTTACTCACAAAGATACACAGATATCATTGCATGCTCCAGTTATAGATATTCCAATCAATAACTATTTATTTCACAGATCTAGTGGAACTACGCAGCGTAACCATAAACCTACAGCAGTGGTATGTCTTCATTAATACATATTTAGTTTTTATACCATGCTCGTCTATGTTACTACCTCTGAAAAGCCTTATGTTAAATTTCAGCTTTTAACTCCACTGCCGTTGTAAAGCTTTTAGTGCGCTTAAAAAAGGTTAAACCTGTAGTAGGAAGTTCATCCAACTTGACCTTTGACATGACGCAATTTGCCAACTTCGATACATTCACACTTCGCGATGTTTCATTCAAATACGGGGTTTTGGGGTACAGTCTACTACGCGCAATGACTTAAGTTTAAAATACCTACAATTAAATATTTAAAATAAAATTTAAGAATGTTAATAATAATTTGACTGAAAAAGCAAGGTAAAGTCAATCAACTTTGCCGATGTGTCTCGCTGTCAATCAAGCATTCACGTACAGTCGGTAGTACAGTCCACCGGCGCAGATGTAAGGTGACGAAGTCCATTATTTATTAAGAGCATGGTATAAATAAAACAAATTGGTGCTGTGGCCGGTAATCAGATTTAAACCACTCGGAGAATAACTTTTTAACCACTCGGCAAACCAAGTGGTTAAAACCCTTATCCGACTCGTGGTTTAAATCTGATTATCGGCCCACTAACTATTTATTCTATATATAAATATGTCAAACAGTGTTATCATGGCATTAACGTTTCAGTCACAACAATCCTCGATTGAGAAACATTTCATATCTTGATTGAAAGAAAATTAATGTTTATGATACTTTTACACTGAATCGTCTGGAATATTTTATTTGGTTGGAAAAATGAACCATGGGTTTGTTTTTCTGACCAACTGAGATATGCCAGACGATTGAATATAAAACAAAGCGATGTATCATTTAAGGTCAAGACTGGTTCCAAGCCATAACAGTGTCGAATTCCAGAATTTTGACAGAGAGCTTGAGTTTGTTAGTGACCCAATGTGGTTTAAAGGGTGTTAATATATTCCATATTGGGCGATAACGAAGCTCGAGCCCAATATGGACTTACATGACATCATATATACCATATTTGTTCACTAACAAACTTTGCATAACAAACATATCTTTCCGACTACTTTTTCTATCCACCAAACGAACAACTGGAATCAAAATTTATGTATTTATTTATTGGTGTTTAACGACACTTTTGACAGCCAGGGTCACCTCGTGTCGGGCTGTTTTACGGGTGGAGGAAGACGGAATATCCGAAGAGAACCACCGAGCAACGGCGAGCAACTGTCAGGCTCCCCAACATACTAACTTCACACAAGCAGGGTTAGCATTGGCTGAAAACAAGGGCACCATCAACGTGTAGTACGTCTCAGCACACAACGTCATCTGCTCCCACGTGGGCAATGGGGGCAAAGTGCCAAACGCGGCTTGCTGCAGGTGGGATTCGAACCTAAGACCTCTCGGCTTGCAGCCCGCACCTCTACCTACTGAGCCACCCCTCTCCCACACCTCTGCTTGCTGCAGGTGGGATTCAAACATAAATAATAAAATGCTTGCTTGTTTAACGTGAATGGGTTATCGTCTTATGAAATTTTGAAAGATCAATAAACAAAGGGGAGATCACTCTTGACTATGAGCCGTACATAGATGCTGACTGGCCGCTTATAGCTTATACGCCGCTTTACGAAAATAAAATAATCATACAAAACTACAGAGGTGGACAAAAAATTCAATCGGATTTCTAGTGAGTCGTGATATTGTCAAACTGCCCTGTTCGCTCTCCTACCCACTACATTGCAGATTATCACCTGTCGAAATAGAAACGCGAAAAGATTACATCCCAGATACTGTTTTCATTTTGCAAAGAAAAGGGAGATGTAAATGTTAATGTTTCACGCTCTGATCGAGAAAGGGTACACGGATGTATGATCACAGTACGGAATATGTTACTTCTCAATGCTTCCCTTTAAATAATCAGGCTCCTCCCCAGACCACCCCACCCCCCCACCCCCACCTCTACACTTAATCACTCATGGGTCCACGCTCTCAGGCCACCATTCTAATTCTGTTCGGAATTTGTCACTGTTGTGGACTATTTGTTTACTTACTTTTTACGAAGTATGCGCTCATACTGTCGTTCATTTAACGTGACGTCTCTTTACTCCCAAAGATACACATGTATTCTTTAGTGATCTAGTGACTGATATTCCAAGCAATTAGTATTTAGTTCCCATTAGAACAACCAAGTTATTAGTTTAATTGGTTTGATTCTCAGACAATCCCTCATTGAATTTGAACCCCCTCATTGGACATTTTTATTGCCTTTCAGTGTCTCCCAATATTAGAACAAACTTAGGGAGACCCGAAACGTTTTACATTTTTTGATTGATGTGTATTTATTTAGTTCCGTATCCAATATATTGGCCTTACTTACAATTTATGGGAGAGTGCCTATAGGTACTCTCCCATTGATGGTAACGAGGCAAATCCCTAGAGTTTAAATACTTTTACTTCAAAGATAATAGCATCAAAAGAATATGAAGCCTTTGAATTGCAATACCTAGAGTTTGTTTTTAGAGGAATGTTTTATTTTTCAAATAAAAAAATAATTTATTTGTAAAAATATGCACTTTCTATATTTCTGTGTATAAAAAGACAGTCGAAATCCTCTCCATGTTTGCTCACCTCTTTTTGCAAAAGAAAAATAAAAATTAAAAATAAAACCCTCCCTCCCTCCCTCCCTCCCTCCCTCCCTCCCTCACAGATTTAAGAAGAAAATTGTCTTAGAATCAATTAATTTATTTTTTGTGGCCTTACCACAATTAGTGCCGTTCTCTTTCCCACCAACAGACATATTCCAGATAACTGAATCTAAAAATACCGTAAACATTCATTTCTTTGAATCATTGCTAGAAATGTTGTTCAAGGGAGACTTGATGTGCCTGAATTTTGGATGACAAAACTATTAGGAACTAGAGAAACAGAATTTACTGCCACCAGTAAATTCAAATCTGTGTGAAAAGGATTAAAGAATCAGGAAAAAACTATATAGAAAGAGAATTTATGGAGGCTTATTTTCAGGAGTAAAATATTTTTAAACAAATCAGAAATGGATTTTCGTTAACAGTATTTACAGACATTCATACAGGAATCAGAACAATTTTTATAAGAAACCAGAAAAGGCATATTTGTGACAAGCATTCAAAAGGTTGGATACACGAATCAGAAATGGACATTTTTGGCTCTGCCAATTATTTGAATTATGAGATACATGGATAATCTTCAGCATTGCTTTAGCTGTTATAAAATGCAATTCCTAATAATTCTGAAAAATATGCGCTTAATGACCTCTGTTGCCCGCTTTGAGGTGGACCACATTTTGAACCTCCAGAAGGTTTCAACTCATTCGGTGTAGGTTCCATGTCTATAGGTCGTTCCAAACCTGAAGTATAAGCGTATCCCACTTTAAAAATATTGGATCTACCAACTCCGGATATGCCATGTTTATAGATGATAGCAAATATGCATATTACCAAGAAAAACTTAAGATACATGATACCTCTGGAAAATATATTGCGAGTAAAAGAATTCAGTAATGTTGGAATATAGAGGTAAACGGCCCCAAGAGCCCATGTGTGTTTAGAGCATCATTGTGAGAACAGAAAGTGTTATCATTATTCCTGCATTGCATAAGTAAATGTTTGGGGGGGGGGGGGGATATTAAGATACTGAGAGGGTTAAAATAATCCCTTTAAATACTCCATTTTAACCCTTTAAAAGGGAGCTCATTCCAATGAGATGTCATCAGCAATGTTTTTCAAGCAAAATTAAAATTGACTGGAAATTTCAGTACATAATGCGGGCTGGTTTTCGTCGTTATGTTGTGGAAGGTAAACCTAGAAAGGTGTCGCCTTCCATATAAAATTAAATGTTACAGAAAGGAAAGCGCAAAAACATTCTGTAGCAATGAGTTATATTAAAGGTGTTTGTACTCACACTGAAGTATTAAGAGGGTTAAAAACAGACCATTCAAATATTCCATTTCATTACTTTATAATTGTGATAGGTGTTTTGAGAAAGCCACACAACACTCCATACCGAAACCTGTTGAGTTATGATATTAAATAAATATAAAATGCTATTCGATGTAAAATTTACAGCATTCTCTCTGACCACTTTGTTTATGAGGGATTGTATCAAGTTTTAAACTAAAGTATCAAGAAAAAACTGTATAGAAAGAGAATTTATGTAGGCTCATTTTCGGGAGTAAACTATTTCTAGACTATTTCTAAACAAATCAGAAATGGATTTTCGTTAACAGTATTTACAGATATTCATACAGGAATCACAACAATTTTTCTAAGAAATCAGAAAAGGCATGTATGTGCACAGCATTTAAAGGGTTCGATCAAGGAATCAGAAATTGACATTACTGGCTCTGCAACTTATTTGAATGAAGACATACATGTATATTCTTCAGATTTGCATTATAGTTTTTATAAAATGCACTTCCTAACAGTTCTGAAAAATACGCACTTAATGACCTCTGTTGACCGCATTGAGGTGGACCATATTTTGAACCCCCAGCAAGTTCAACTCATTCGATGTAGGTACGATGTCCATAGGTCATATCAAGCCTGAACTATGAGCATAAACCACTTTAAAAATATTGGCTCCGCCAACTCCGGATCTGCCATATTTGTAGATGATAGCAAATATTCATATTTACTAAAAAATGTTAAGGTACATAGTACCTCTGGGAAATATATTGCAAGTGAAAGAATGTTGGAATATGGACGTCAAAAGGCCTTAAAGGCCCCCAAGAACCTATCTGAAGGCTTATTGGCATTTGTAAAATACTGAGGTCCCATCGATGCCCATGTGTGTTTAGAGCAACATTGTGAGAAGAGAAAGGTTTAACATTTTTCTCGAACTGTATTAAATAAAATTTTTGTGACCCATATTAAGAGCCGAAGAGGATTAAAATACTCCCTTTAAATACTCCATTTGAACCATTTAAAAACGACGTCATTCCAATGAGGGGTCATCAGCTATGTTTTTCAAGCAAACATGAAAAAATAATGAAAATTGAATGGGAATGTCTGTGAATAACCCTGTTCGATTTTCGCCGTTACGTTGGGTAAAGAATGTTTTATTGAGAGGGTTAAAAGCAAGCCATTTAAAACGTACACATCATCACCGTGCCTCTTCGCGGGCAATCGTGATTATGTGCCTTGCCAAGGACTCAACACAGATATATATGGTAGCGTGGGAACCGTGAACCTTTCAGTTTAAAGTCCAACGCCGTAACCTCATGGCCATCACGCTCCTGTCTGATCCATTTAAAAGGCCTTAAATGCCTCTAGGGTCCTAAACAAGGCGTACGGGAAATAAGAAGATGGCTGGATCTTAAGAATGGCTATTGTGAACAGAGGGGCAATGTGAAGAAAACCTACAAACGTTCTGCTGTCGTGGGTTACATGAAAGTATTTAGACTCGCATTGAAGTATTAAGAGAGTTAAAAAGAGGTCATTTAAATATTCTATTTTATTACAATTGTTATAGGTGTTTCGAGAAAGCCACTCACCATTGCTTCTTGAAACCCGTCGATCTTGAATTATGATTGAGAATAAATAATGTAACAGAGCACAGGAGTTCCTAAGTGGTTGGCAATGATCAGTAGGGGTTAATCGGGACCGATTCTCAAGTGATGTCTATGGGTAAAATTAAAGGACAATACTCAGATCTGAAGTTGGACTTTGCCACTAAGGGATAAAAGATATCTTTACTCTCGTATTGCATCAAGTAAAATTTAAATTCTCCAGTTTAACCCATTAAAAACAAGCTCATTCCAATGAGGGATCATAAGCTATGTTTTTCAAGCAAAATGAAAAAAATAATAAAAATTGAATGGGAATTTCTGTGAATAAGGCTAGCTGGTTTTCGCCGTTACACTGGGTAAAGGGTTAAATATGCCTTATTGAGAGGGTTAAAAGCAAGCCATTTAAGAAAGTACACAGCGTCACCGTGCCCCTTTGTGGGCAATCGGGATTACGCGCCTTGCCATGGACACACCAAAGATACACATGGCGACGTTAATACCATGAACCTCTCTCTTTGAAGTCCAACGTCGTAACCTCATCGGCATCACGTGCCTGTCTGATCCATTTAACTCTTTATCTAACATGAAAAGCAGAAACACTTACAAACAAAATTCTTCAATAGCTCATTTTTTTGTCTCACAAACATAGGTTATGACCCCTCATTGGAAGAGCTCGTTCCAAAGAGGGGTCATAACCTATGCTTTTGAGGCAAAATATGAAAAAAAATAATGAAAATTAATTAGCGATTTTTGTGAATAGCGCTAGCTGGTTTTGACCGTTACATTGGATAAAGGGTTAAAAGGTCTTAAAATGCATCTAGGGCTCTAAAGAAGCTGTACGGGAAATAAGAAGATGGTTGGCTCTCCAGAATGGCGGTTGTGAACAGGGGGGGCAATGTGACAGAAAATGAACAAAACGTTCTGCTGTTATCAGTTAAATGAAAGCATTTGGAATCACATTGAAGTATTAAGAGTGTTAAGAAGAGACCATTTAAATATTCCATTTTATTAAATTATAATTGTGTTAGGTTTTTCGAGAAAGCCATTCACTATCATTGCTTCTTGAAACCCGTCGATCTTGAGTTCTGATTGAGAATAAATAATGTAACAGAGCGCAGAAGTTCCTAAGTGGTTGGCAGTGACCATCAGGGGTTAATCAGGACCGATTCGCAAGTTCTGTCTAACCATTAAATTTATCCGGTGCACATTGATGTCAAAATGGCAATGTTTTCAGCAGCAAATATTTCTCATAATGCAGTTTAATATTTAACCAAATATACCTTGTTTGACAGAGCTCAGTGAGCTCTGTCAAACAAGATATAATTGGTAAAATTCATAGTTACACAAGAGAAAAACAGAGTGATTGGAGAAAATTCTGTTGTACTACCAGTGTGTTAGGGGCTAAAGGACAATACTCAGATTTGAAGTTGGACTTGGCCACTAAGGGTTAAAAGATATTTTCAACTAATAGACCATCAAAGACTACTTAAAATTTCACTAATTATTTGATTTAATTGGTCTAAAACATGTTATTCATATTATGCATTTTGATGTAAAAATCCAACTATTATTCTACATTCTACATTCCAGATGAGAGACACATTTTCATACACACCAAGGCACAACTTAAATGAGCTATAGCTCTACAAGAAAGCTATAGCTCTTTCAGGAAAGTAGTCCAACATTAGTAATTTATTATAATAAAAACAGGCTATAAGCTCTTTAGCCCAATTAGCCTAACAGTGCTAATTAAAACTAGGCCCAAATCTAGCATACACGAGCTCCTTTGGAGAGATTTGCTCTTCAAGAGAGTTCAGTGGGAGTGGCCATCCGCACTGGCAGTACTTTGAAAGTAGTGATTGTAGTCAGCTCAGCAGAGCTGCAAATTTGAGGTTCTGGAATGAATGAAAGGTTTTAGCGCGCCGAAGGCGCGCAGGGACGATGTGGGATTTACAAATCCCTTGCGACCAGGTTAACCTTATTTTATTTCACTTGGATCACTCAGGACTAGCTTTCCTATTGCCTCAAATGAAGTCTGAGGGGGTATGCACGCGGTTAGAATTCCCGGCAGTTTACGTTGGAGTGATAGATTGTCAATAATCAATCAATTGAGTTTCTTGGATGACAGTACCTGCTTTTATACATGGGAGGGATGAAACAGCACCAATCAGGGACATTCTCTTAATGGCACGTTGGCGTCAAGGTTTTCTGCACTCTCAATGAGATTGCGCCAACCACAAAGAAAGACTAGAACTTCTCTAATAAATTTATTTTAAACAGTCATAGCACTAACAAAGTTAACAGTACAGTCAATTATGTCAGTATTGCATCTTTTGCCGGTATCTTGACAGTTTTGTGATAGGTTTCAATAACAATTATTCAGTGTAGTTTTACAATTACATGTACCGACTGAAATTCTTCATAATCAAGTTGTTTGTTTTTATATTAACTTGGTTTGGGAATTAATTCTGTACAATGAGATTAAATAAACAGATCATGTTATTGTATGTGACAGTCACAGCTTACTCCCTAACTACTTTGTTTATGAGATTCTTTCATTGAGAAAATATTCATACAGGAATCAGAACAATTTTTCTAAGAAACCAGAAAAGGCATATATGTGCACACCATTTATAGGGTTCGATCACGGAATCAGAAATTGTCATTACTGGCTCTGCCATTTATTTGAATGATGAGATACATGTATAATCTTCATTGCATTAATTGGTATAAAATGCAATTCTTAATAGGTCCGAAAAATATGCTCTTAATGACCTGTGTTGACCGTATAGAGGCTGACCACATGTTGAACCTTCAGCAAGTTTCAACTCATTCGGTGTAGGTACCATTTCTGTAGGTCATACCAAGCCTGAAGTATGAGCATAAACTACTTTATAAATATTGGCTCCACCAACTTCGCATCTGCCATATTTGTAGATGATGGCAAATGTTCACATTAGCTAGACAATGTTGAAGTGCATCCATGGTACCTCTGGAAAATATATTGCGATTAAAAAAGTTCAGTAATGTTGGAATATAGACGTTGAAAGGCCTTAAAGACCCACAAGAGCCTATCAAAAGACTTACTGGCATTGTCAAAATACCGAGGTCCCATCTATGTCCATGTGTGTTTAGAACAACATTGTGAGAATGGAAAGGGTTTTCATTATTCTCAATAAATTTTTTGAAGAGAGGTGCACCATCGATGTGCAGTACGCTTTAGTACACAGCGTCACCGTGCCCCACATTAAGCCCTTCAGAGGGTTAAAATACTCCCTTTAAGTACTCCAGTTTAATCCTTTAAATGGTGGCGCAGTGGCTCACTTGGCAGAAGTGCAGGCTGCAAGTCGAGAGGTCCTCACTCTGTTCTTGGGCAAGACACTTCACCCCATTGCTCACGTGGGTGCATGGTGGCGATGTGTACTAAAGCGTGTTGCACATCGATGGTGCACCTGTCTTCAACCAATGCTAACCCTGCTTGTGTGGAGTTAGTATGTGGGAGATCTGACAGTTGCTCGCTGTTGCCTGGTGGTTCTCCCTGGGTACTCCGGCTTCCTCCACCCGTAAAATTGTCGTGGCCATGATTAGCCACTGTGCAGAAATATGTGACATTAAACACCAATAAATAAATAATCCTTTAAAAAATTAACTCATTCCAATGAAGGGTCATAAGCTATGTTTTTCAATCAAAAATGAAAAAGTAATTAAAACTGAATAGACATTTCTGTGGATTACGCTGACCGGTTTTCGCCGTTATGTTGGTTGGCTAAAGGGTTAAGAATCCCTTACTTTGGAAGGCACACTGAAAATGTGTCCCATTCCACATAGAATTAAATGTTACAGAAAAGAAAGCGAAAAACATTCTGTAGCCATGAGTTATATTAAAGGTATTTTTTACTCACATCGAAGTATTAAGAGGGTTAAAATCTGACCATTCAAATATTCCATTTTATTACTTTGTAATTGTAATATGTGTTTCGAGAAAGCCACACACCACTCCATCCCAAAACATCTCAATCCTGAGTTATGACTGCCAATAAATAGATTTTTAAAAAATGCTTTTAGAAGTGAAGGGTTCTCTCTTCAATGATTGAGAATGAAGTTTGTAACATGATACAAAATAAATATACAATGCTGTTCAATGTAACAAAGAGTTCTATCTAAGCTTTCTCTCTGCCCTTTGTTTAAAGGAGATTATATTCTGTTTTAGATAGTGGTTACTGCTCCAGCTAACTCATTTCCCAGTAAATGTTGTAAACATATTTTAACCTCTAGAGCCCCAAGGCCCCCACATGCCTCCAAATCATAGATGACCGAGTACCAATGGCAGGCAGTCTATCAGTATACCAAAAACATTGAGATAGGATTGATTGTATTTGGGTTATCGTGTTGACAAACAATGCACAGAAGACAGAAATATTCCAACTACACCATCAAGGCATACCTTCTATGAATGTTATTAATTTATTGGGGTTTAACAACACTTTTACACAGCCAGGGTCGCCTCGTGGCGGACGGACAGTTTTTGCGGATGGAGGAAGCCTGAGAACCCAGAGAACCACCAAGCAGCAACAAGCAACTGTCAGGCTCCCCAACATACTAACTCCACACAAGCAGGGTTAGTGCAAGTACATCATCGACGTGCAGTATGCCTTAGTACACAACGTCACCATGCCCTCACGTGGGCAATGGGGGTGAAGTGTTTTGGCCCAAAGACACAAGGCGGTTGCCGCAGGTATGATTCGAACTGAGAACCCCTCGGCTTGCAGCCTGCACCTCTGACTACTTAGCCACTGCGCCCCTCTATGAATGTAATGGGAATACTTTGGAGGCTTATTTTGGGGATAAAATTTTTTGCAAGAAACCAGATAAGTTATATATCTGTACAGCATTCAAAGGGACCGATCAAGGGAATGCACTAGGAGGTTCAAAAATAAGATTTCCAGCAATTCGGAAAATAGCCCTCAGTGACTCCTGGGCGACCTTGGCCCAAATTTTGAACCTCCATCGAGTTTCAACTCTTTTGGTATTGGTCACAGGTCCATACATCATACCATGCTTGAGATATGAGCATGACCCACTTTCAAAAATTTTGGCCACACCAACTTTTTACGTAAAAATGGATGTACGGACTTCAGGAATGCTTTAGAGAGTCAAAAAATGTGATTTCCAGCAATTCTGAAAAAATGCACTCAATGACCCCAGGTGACCTCCGTGACCTTGACCCATATTTTTGAACCTCCATCAAGTGTCGACTCATTTAGTGTTGGCCCCAGGTCCATGCATCACACCATGATTGAGATATGAGCGTGACCCACTTTCAAATTTTTTGGACACGCCCACTTTTGTCATGAAAAAAATGCATGTCTGAATTTTGGGAAAGCATTTAGAGGTCAAAAAATGTGATTTCCAGCAATTATGAAAAAATGCACTCATTGACCCTTGGGTGACCTCGGTGACCTTGACCCATATTTTGAACCTCCATCGAGTGTCGACTCATTTGGTGTTAGTCCCAGGTCCATGCATCGTATCATGCTTGAGTTATGAGGGTGACCGACTTTCAAAAATTTTGGCCACGCCCACCTTTTTTACGTCAAAATGCATGTATAGACGTCAGGAATGCTTTAGAGGGTCAAAAAATGTGATTTCCAGCAATTATGAAAAATGTACTTAATGACCCCTAGGTGACCTCCGTGACCCTGAACCATATTTTGAATCTCCATCGAGTGTCGACTCATTTGGTGTTGCTCCCAGGTCCATACGTCATACCACGCCTGAGATATGGGCGTGACTCACTTTCAAAACACCCCTACGGACACCACTAAAGCCCCAGGAATCTGAAAAACATCGGTGGCCGAGAATTTGTAATGTCTATCAGCATGCCAAACATCACCGAGATAAGGCAATTCGTTTTCGAGTTATCTTGCGGACAAAAAAGTGATGAGAAGACAGGAGAACAGAAGACAGAAGAAAGAAGAAGAAGAATAAGAAGAAGAAGAAGAAGAAGAAGAAGAAGAAGAAGAAGAAAAAGAAGAAGAAGACGGAGGAAAAGAAGAAGAAGAAGAAGAAGAAGAAGAAGAAGAAGAAGAAGAAGAAGAAGAAGAAGAAGAAGAAAAGAAGGAGAAGAAGAAGAAGAAGAAGAAGAAGAAGAAGAAGAAGAAGAAGAAACCATACAAAAACAATAGTCTGTGTGTTTCACACAGACTAATGAAGACTCACGACAGTCGTACTTTTTTGATTATGCCGTGTTGTTCCACTAACAGTGTTAATATATCAGTGGTTTCATGGTGAAATAAATACTTATTGATTGGATTATCTATAATTGGGGTGCATCCTGTAAAGCATTCATTCCTAAGTTGATAGTATATACAGGAAGAATATTGAGTGTTGAACACAACTGTGTATACTCAATTTTTCACCCAGCATCAACTCACTCTAAAAATTGTCATTTATTCCCCACTCCATTTGACAATGTTTTCTGCAGTCTGAATTAATTCTAACTGAAACACTTAGCAAGTTTTGTTAATCACTGTATAAAATATACACAGTTCAGGTATTACTGTATATTGCACTGAGCTGGCATTGGAACAAACACCCAATCCCAATAGTACAAATAGTAATGTGATGTTAAATATCTCAGTTAATAATATCTTCAGAAATTATTTGGTCCACAAGTAAATGAGCTGTGAGTGTCAACCACAACTGTACACACTACACGGGTAAGTCAGTGAAACTGAGGTTGAAATGCTCCACCAGGTCGCAGAGTGTATCCTGTTGGGCATAGATGCCCCAGTGACAGTATATACAGAAACTGTTTGTTTATATAAACGAGAAGATCGTACACAAGAGTTTATCACAACTCACCATAATTAAGTCAATAGTGTTTTGTTCTCCAGTCCTACATTTCACCATATGTTGCTGATATACAATCAAGTCAGTTGTGCATTGTATCTGTGTTTCGTAGGATGCGGTGCGGAGCCGAGTTTGAAATGTGTCTTGTGCCCAGTGTACGAAACTAATGCCCCACGCTTCACTCTGTTGAGCTGGAATAAATTTATATGTCTAACTCCATTCTCATATTGTATCTCGCAAAGTACAACTACCACAATCAGCTCTGAGTGTCCGGTCTTTTCCTTGAGCCCAGCATACAGTATTTATTTTCTCGATTAGGTGTTTTATGATAAAGACGAGATATTTTTTTAATTTGAACCACATGGTATATCTTGTCAAGTATATGTATCGACACCAGTAGTATAAAATATAGTATCCATGTATTACATTTTACTATGTGAGGCTTAAGGGGAACGTTGAACATAGCCGTATTTTGCATAACTGTAAGTCCAATATTAATATAATGTTAAGCCCCCTGTCTCACGAACAACTGTATTGTGTCGTCACTACAATGGGTCAGCGGTCAAGCTTGTGAAAATCTCGACTCTGTGTTTGCTGACTGCTCCTCGTGATCTTGTTATAATTTATACTTGTCAGTACTTACTTTCTCTCATATCAGCATCGGCGTGTGTATCTACAGGCTGTCACTTTATAGGCTGCTCCCGAACGAAAGAAAACGTTGGTTACCAAAATCTATAATTCCATAATAATAAATTAAGAGAAAAAGTACTGTTTCTCAGACAGAACTGTACTGTCATTGATCATATCATTGTTGTTCGTCACACCGTCACAAGTTCCATTACTGCGACTCCCGTGTCACAAAAGCGAGTAAAAGAACTGGATAAACAGAATTTATTGCATCCAGTAAATTCAAGTCTGTGTGAAAAGGGTTAAAGTATCAGGAAAAAATATTTTTAAAAAAGAATTTATGGAGGCTCATTTTCCGGAGTAAAATAGTTTTTAACAAATCAGAAATGGGTTTTCGTCAAAAGTATTTATAGATATTCACACAGGAATCAGAACAATTTTTCTGAGAAACTAGAAAATGCATATATGTGCACACCACTTAAAGGGTTCGATCAAGGAATCAGAAATTGACATTACTGGCCCTGCCATTTATTTGAATGATGAGATACATGTATAATCTTCAGAATTGCATCAGTTGGTATAAAATAGGTCTGAAAAATATGCTCTTAATGACCTCTGTTGACCGCATTGAGGTTGACCACATTTGGAACCTCCAGCAAGTTTCAACTCATTCGGTGTAGGTTCTATGTCTATAGGTCATACCAAGCCTGAAGTATGAGCATAAACTACTTTACAAATATTGACTCCCCCAACTCCGGATCTGCCACATTTGTAGATGATGGCAAATAGTCATATGCCCACCTTTTGCATGTAAAATGCATGTATGAACTTCGGAAATGCATTAGGGTGTCAGAAAATGTGATTACCAGCAATTCTGAAAATACACTCAATGATCCCAAGGAGACCTCAGTGTCCACGACCCCAATTGAGTGTCAACTCAGTTGCTGTTAGTCGAAAGGTCCCTTCATCATACCATACTTGAGATATGAGCATGACCCACTTTCAAAATTATTGGCCACACCCACTTTTGTTACAGTAAAAATACATGTATGGACTTTGGGAATGCAGTAAATTCAAAAATGTGATTTCCATCAATTCTGAAAATGCTCTCAATGACCCACGCCCACCTTTTTTGGCTACGCCCACTTTTTCACATAAAAATGCATGTATAGACTGCGGGAATGCTTTAGGGTGTCAGAAAATGTGATTTCTAGCAGTTCTAAAAAATGCACCCAATGACCCCTAGGTGACCTACGTGACCTTGACCAATACTTTGAACCTCTATCAAGCATCGACTCATTTGGTGTTGGTCCCAGGTCTATGCATCATACCATGCTTGAGATAAGAGTGTGACCGACTTTCAAAAATGTTGACCATGCCCACTTTTTTGTGTATAAAATGCATGTATGAACTTTGGGAATGCATTAGGGGTCCAAAAATGTGATTTCATGCAATTCTGAAAAATGCACTCAATGACCCCTATGTGACCTATGTGACCATGACCCGTATTTTGAACCTCCATCAAGTGTCAACTCATTTGGTGTTAGTTCCAGGTCCATTCATCATACCATGCTTGGGGTATGAGCGTAACCCACTTTCAAAAAATTTGGCTACCTCCACTTTTTTAACGTAAAAATGCATGTATGGACCTCAGGAATGCTTTGGGGGTCAAAAAAATGTGACTTCCAGCAACTATAAAAAATGCACACAATGACCCCTAGGTGACCTCCGTGACCTTGACCAATATTTTGAATCTCTATCAAGTGTCGACCCATTTGGTGTTAGTCCCAGGTCCATTCATCATACCATGCTTGAGATATGAGCGTGACCCACTTTCAAAAATGTTGGCCACGCCCACTTTTTATGTCAAAATGCATGTACGGACGTCAGGAATGCTTTAGGGGATCAAAAATGTGATTTCCAGCAATTATGAAAAATGCACTTAATGACCCCTAGGTGACATCCGTGACCTTGACCCATATTTTGAATCTCCATCGAGTGTCGACTCATTTGGTGTTAGTTCCAGGTCCATACGTCATACCACGCCTGAGATATGGACGTGACCCACTTCTAAAACACCCATACAGACACCACTAATGCCCCAGGAATCTGAAAAGCATAGATGTCCGAGAACTTGTGACTGTCTATTAGCATGCCAAAAATCAACGAGATAGGGCAATTCCTTTTCGAGTTATCTTGTGGACAAAAAAAGTGATGAGAAGACAGAAGAAGAAGAAAAAAAAGAAAAAAGAAACCGTACAAAAACAATAGTCTGTGTGTTTCACACAGACTAATAAGTGATACGTGGACTGCCCCATCAATTAGGAAATACATTCGATGCAGCGATTCAACAGTGTTCCAATATTCACTACTGTTGTGTGATATAGTGTTGATATTTTAATTAGTCTGTGTGAAACACACAGACTATTGTTTTTGTACGTTTTCTTTTTCTTTTCTTTTTTTTCTTTTTCTTCTTCTTACCTCTTCTTCTTATTCTCCTGTCTTCTCTCTTCTATGCACTTCCTTGTCCTCACGATAACTCGAAAATGAATCGTCCAATCTCGCTGATTTTTGGCATACTGGTGGGCAGTCAAAAGTCCTCGACCACCGATGTTTTCATGTGGCTTAGAGCCACCGAGTATGGCCCATACGGCCACAGGGTTTTCACAGCCTCCAATTTCCTGATACAGTGAATTCTCTCCAAGCAATATGATGCTATGTTATTCACACTGGAGATAATGTAAACATCAGTGAAGTCAGCTGTCAAAAAATGAAATGTAATCTTGTTTTGATAATGGGATGTATGTTCCTGGAACTAAGTTGAGAGAAACCCTTTGCCTTGCAAGGAAATAAATTAAAAATTATTCAGTTCAATGCTGTTAACCCTCTCAAGACTTCAATGTGGATTGCACATATTTTATTTCATGCAGAATAAAGTTAATCATTTCCACAATACTGCACTGAATAATTGCTGAAACTTATCACAAAACTGTCAGGATGCCGGTAACAATGTAATACTGACATGGCCGACTGTACTGTTAACCGTGTTAGTGCTATGACTGTTTAAAACTCATTTGTTAGAGGAGTTCTATAGTCTTTCACTGCTCTCAGCTCGGTCTCACCGAGAGTGCAGAAACCTTTGGTGCCAAAGTGCCATTAAGAGAATGTCTCTGTCCGGAGTGCAAAAGCAGGTACTGTCAGCAGAGAAACTTAATGTTTTTCGCTTTATTTTCTGTTACATTTAATTCTATGTGGAATGGGACACCTTTTCAGTGTGCCTTCCAAAGTAAGGGATTCTTAACCCTTTAGCTAACACAACGGCGAAAACCGGTCAACATTATTCACAGAAATGTCTATTCAGTTTTAAGTACCTTTTCATTTTTTGCTTGAAAAACATAGCTTCTGGCCCTTTATTCTATTGAGCTTATTTTTTAAAGGATTATTTATTTATTGGTGTTTAATGTCACACATTTCTGCACAGTGGATAATCATGACCACGACAGTTTTTCGGGTGGAGGAAGTCGGAGTACCCGGGGAGAACCACCGGGCAACAACGAGCAACTGTCAGATCCCTCACATACTAACTCCACACAAGCAGATTTAGCATTGGTTGTTGACGGGTGCACCATCGATGTGCAGTACGCTTTAGTACACAGTGCCACCATGCACCCACGTGGGCAATGGGATGAAGTGTCTTGTCCAAGGACAGAGTGAGAACCTCTCGACTTGCAGCCTGCACCTCTCCCAACTGAGCCACTGCGCCCCCACTTAAAGGATTAAAATGGAGTATTTAAAGGGAATATGTTAACCCTCTGGAGATCTTAATATGGGGGCATTATTCAGAAAGACTGGGAAATGCATTTTATTACACCTTAATGCATTTCCAAAGTTTATGAATGTATTTCATCATTCAAATTAGTGGGAAGAGCCAAAAATGTCCATTTCTGATTCGTGTATCAAACCCTTTGAATGCTGGTCACATATGTGCCATTTCTGGTTTCTTATAAAAATATTCTGATTCCTGTATGAATATCTGTAAATACTGCTAATAAAAACCCATTTCTGATTTGTTAAAAAATATTTTACTCCCGAAAATAAGCCTCCATGAATTCTCTTTCTTTATAGTTTATTCCTGATACTTTAACCTTTTTCACACAAACTTGAATTTACTGGTGGCAGTACATTCTGTTTCTCTAGTTAAAGATCTTTATTTCTCGATGGAATGACGCCCTCTCGGAATTTTACTCGTATTGATATGAGAACCACATGCCAGTGTTGAAAAATCAAGAACGAAACCACGGAACAGTTCCGTGGTTTGTTTCTTGATTCCCCATGTGAACCCCGGGAGGTGAAGCAGTGCTTGTTCACAGTGGTAAACAAGCTCTGCTGGACTTTTAAAATACGACCCGGTCACCAATGCCTGGGGTTGAAGTCCTCTAAAATGAGCAGCAAAGGTGAAAACGATCGGTTAAACTTGACTTTACACCTATGTTGCGGTTACAATAAGCCATAGCTGCAGAAAACTGACCTTAAACCCAACAAATAAATAATAAATATTGTTTCTTGATTTTTTAGTTGAGGCCTAATATTCAACAACCGCACTGAAACTGGCGGCATATTTTAGTTAGATATAGATGAACTGAGACATCCATTGCGTGCGGTTCGTTAACTAAAAAAAAAAGAAAACAAGGTCCGCTTGTTCGAATTAAATCGACGTCTTCCTTTGGCCTCACATGGTAAACTTGTTAGACGTCTAACTTACACAGCACGCCCCATACTTGCCCCCTTCTCCGCTTCGATATGCAACCATATTCTCTTTTATGGAAAGAATATTGAGATCCCCACTTGATCTCAGGATATTTGATTTCATCTTTTTTTTTTGTTATCACATCTCTGTACCTTTCTACTGTTTATACCTTCCTTAACATGATGCTGCTTATTGAAAAGAGTGTGCACTACAGGCTGCCACAGTCCTTGGTTCAAAATCAACTATCACCTATGTACCCAAGTCATGGCGGGCAATGAAATATCGATGGATGAGATGTTGGATGGCGACAGTCACAATTTCGGGACCAAATATGAAGATTATATAAATAATAATTCCGAAGAAGCATCTGAAACCCCCTTCACGATGCATAGCCATTCCTGTAACTATTATTCACCTTCGCAATTCAGAAAGAATATTCCTGTACAGAACATGAATGTGTTTTTACATGGCCTAAATTGTCGAAGTCTCAATGCACACTGGGATTCGTTTTGTGACCTCCTTAGTGATATTCAAAAGAACGAGAACAGATTTGACATAATTGGTCTCACAGAAATCTTTAACCCTTTACCCAACGTAACGGCCAAAACCGGCCAGCGCTATTCTCAAAAATCGCCAATTAATTTTCATTATTTTTTTCATTTTTTGTCTCAAAAACATAGGTTATGACCCCTCGTTGGAACGAGCTCGTCGAGCTCGTTCCAACGAGGGGTCATAACCTATGTTTTTGAGACAAAAAATGAAAAAAATTAGTTATTCAAGAATTATTTTTGCAAGTGTCGTCTGCTTTTCAGGTTAGGTAAAGGGTTAAAATACGTGATCATGTACGGTACAACCTTGAAGGTTATCATCCATTTATATATAACGCCCGTCCTGATTTAGATGATAGCAGGGGTGGAGTGGGTATTTTTGTATCTGAAACCATTCAATTTAAGCTCAGGCCTGACCTTGCGATTTTCATTCCACATGTTATTGAAAGTATATTCATCGAGGTCAACCAAGGTAAAAGAAATTCATACATAGTGGGTTGCATTTACAGGCCCAACTCTGCACCTTTGGCCGACATCGATGTTTTCATGTCTTCTCTTAGTAACATATTAATAAAGATAAATGCAGAACATAAGAAAGCGTTACTTACAGGAGATTTCAATATTGACTTGCTGAAAATGGACAATCATAGCAAAACTAACAAATTCATTGACAATATGTTTGGTGAAGGGTACATGCCGGTCATAACTCGTCCTACAAGAATTACTGAACATTCGGCAACGATAATTGATCATATATACTCCAATAAGGTCCCACCAAATTACCATGCTGGAATTATTATCACAGACGTTTCCGATCACCTGGCAACGTTTTATATAGAAGTCGCATATGAGTCAGATACCCCTAAAGCAAACCCAGCCTCATTTAGAAGATCATTTAGTCGACAAAACGTTTTGAAATTCAAGAACCTGCTTCAAAACTGCAATTTTGACACAGTCTTCCAAACATCTTGTTCAAATGAAGCATACGAATAGTTCATGAAAATCTACCTAAATGCGTTTGATGAAGCATTTCCTCTGAAAAGAGTTACAATTAAACACACAAAATTTACCAAACTTAATCCTTGGATGACATCTGGGCTTATGCAATCATCTATCCAAGAAACAAGCTCTACAAAATAAAATTTAAAAAAACCCACGGAAACCAATGTCCAAGATTATAAAGTATTCAATGCAATCTTCAATAACGTTAAGCGACAAAGCAAGGCATTGTACTATACAGATATCTTGTGGAAAAATCAACAAGACTTGAAGAAGACTTGGCAAATATTACGAAACGTTATAAATAGGTCCCAAAGTTCGCATTCCTTATCTCAAACCTTTCTCTCAGATGGGGAAGAGATAACAGACCCCGGACAGATAGCATTCAGATTTAATTAGTATTTCGCAAGTATTGGTAAAAACGTCGGCGAAGGTGTACCACACACTGATACTGACTTTACAAAATTCCTAAAAGGGAATTATCCTAATAACTTCTTTGTTAGTCCAACCACAGAGCAAGGAATTATTCTTACAACTAATAAAATCGTGGAGAAAACTAGCACTGACCTCAACAACATTTCTAGCCGAATCCTGAAAGAAACAATATCCGAAGTCACACAGCTCCTTTGCCACATATTTAACCAATCGTTCATGAGAGGAATATTTCCCGATAACATGAAAATAGCCAAGGATATCCCAATCTTTAAAGGAGGGAATGTTCAAGAGTTTGGTAACTATAGACCAATGAGTATCTTACCCGTCTTTTCCAAGCAACTTGAACGCATCATGTGCACGAGATTAACAAGCTTCCTTACATAATTGAATGCCCTTTATAAACATCAATATGGATTCCGTAAAAAGCACTCAACTGTTCACCCGATCATACATCTCCTTAACGGTGTCGCTGAAAGCAACGACAAACCTTCAAGAAACTTTACCTTAGCCTTGTTTATCGACCTTTCAAAGGCAAAAGACACAATCAACCATGAAACTGTACTTAGAAAATGGAATTTTATGGGATCCGAGGAATTTGTAACAATTAGTTTCGTAGCTACCTGTCCAACAGAAGACAATTTGTGCAATACTACTCACATCAGCCTTAACAGTTAAGTATCAGTTGTGGAGTACCACAAGGATCAGTACTTGGTCCTATATTATTCCTTATCTATGTGAATGACATTTGTCACTGCATATCATTAAACTACTATCATTTGTGGATGGCACCACGCTGCTTACGTCTGGCAAAGGTATACAACTGCTACAATCCGAAGTAAATCTGAACTGGCAAAAGTATTTGATTGATGTTGTTGCAATAAGCTACAGATAAATGTTAAAAAGTCTAAAATTATTATACTACTTCCACAAAACAACCTATTTAATGCCAGTCATATACAATTATATCTTAACTATGAAGAACTGTCAGCAATGGGAATACTAAGTCTGAAAAAACAGTTAAATTTTTAGGGGTACACCTTGATGAAAACTTAAAATTTAAAACGCATATATCCAGTCTATGCTCAGAAATCTCTGGTGCAATATATTGCTTAAATAAGGTAAAAACATCCTCCCCAAAGACGCACTTAAAACACTATACTACACACTTGTTCATAGTCACCTATTGTCGCAATCCAAAACTGGGGCAATGCACCCGCCACTGTCTCGGCCACAGGGACACGGTGTTTGATCGGTACACGGGGAACATTGTCGAATGTCAATACAATGTTTATTTTTATATTGTGTTTGCATTTGATAGTGTGTCCTGTGTATTGCTTGGTGTACGGGTCCCTGGGGTTTCGGCTCGATGGAAACGTGTTCGCGTATGGATAACCTCGGTTTGTCTGTTATTGCTATAATTCATCCGAACTCTGACAACTCATCCACCACGACCCAACAGGGAATTACTGCATTTGCCCATGACACAAACTTGGGTCTGAATTTTCTAAACACACTTTAATAGTTGAACAGGGACTGTGCCTGCAGCTGAAAGTCTGCTCCCCGAAATAGTAGCCAACAAAACAACATGGAGATGCCAGGAAGACAGCCAAATTGGCTATGGAATCTGCAAACAATATACCACCTCACATCCATAATGTATATGACTTTATGTTTTTATTTTCTACTCTTCATTCTAATATTGTCTAACTGTTCGTTTAATGTATTATTAAAGTTCATGCTGTCTGTGAGAATGATGTATTGTTGAATAAAAATATAATATCATATCATATCATATCATTGGGGCAGGAATTAATATCTGTATCATTATCAGTAAAATTACATCACGTTATACCAAGGGAAGTCAGCGTGCAAAGTCCACTGATAGCCCATAACAGCGTTGGATTCCTCATAAAATTGGATTATTTATTTATTTATTTATTTATTTATTTATTTATTTATTTATTTATTAATGGTTACGGTCACATGCTTATGCACAATGGACAAAATTGGAGTGGAGACCTGTTAGGTTGCCTACAATCCATAGAAAAATATTGATTTCTTAGGCCAAACAAAATTAAAAAATTGATTCTTGGGCATTTTTTTTTTAAACGAATGGGGGAGGACGGTTTTTATTTTTATTTTTTTATTCATGATGGAATGACAGCCAATGCCTAAAATCCAGTTGTGAGAGCCTAAAATTAAATAGTAGAGCTTCCATGATGATTTCGCTGATAGTTTTTTTTATAACAGTGATCATACAACCCAAAATCAATATAGAACAACTAAAATGGAGGTAAAAAATAATAAGGAGTTTTTTAACTGGTTGAGTGCAAATTCAAACCACCAAAACTAATCTTGTTCTCAACCACTTGAATAAATATTTATTTCGTACATACATATGAGAATCGTGTCGTATTTCGCGAATAGAATAACAATACTGTATCAGTGTATACGACATATTACAATGCCAATCGCTAAAATCACGAACTATGATAGTTTTATATATTTTCAATTCTGCTTCCAAATAAATATGACGAACGGGGACCGAAAAAACAAATGCGCCGCTGCTGAGAATCAAAAGATTAATTTCTTTAGTCTTATTTTCTATTTTTCAGTGTGGAAAACAGTAAAGATTACGGAAGAAAGGTGTCAAAAATATATTTTCGAATGAGTAAAGAAAGAATAAAAATATAAAGAAGAACCAGACAATGAAAGGAGAATTCTCTCATCCGCTGCTGATCCGCATGCTTTAGAGGAATATGGTTTCTGGAATAATAGAATTTTAACCCTTTGAACCCCAGCGGTCGCTTCTTCCGCTCAGAAACATGATACGTCATAATGTCATTATTTTGGATGGCTGTTCGGTAAATATTGTGGGGTAGACCAATCAGTATTTTCAACGTGCAGCCCGAGGCTGCACTTTCAAAATACTGATTAGTCTACCCCAAATAATGAATATGGACTCTTCCAATTGCTGCCATTGATCTGACATGGAAGGTACCACAAGAGTTCAAAGGGTTAACTTGATCTAGTCTACAAGAATGATTAAAACGTACATGTCCATAGTATTTCTCCGATCTGTACACATCCGTATCATCAACTCGTCCAACTGAGGACACAGGAACCCTTCGTAAAAAGAAACAGAAAAATGTGCTTTTGAAACAAATAATATCACACAGGATGCTTGCGACTTCGAAATTGAATACACTAGCGGAAAAAAAGAAACGCAAGTGTTTTTCTGTGGTAAATATTTCAAATGTGTTATGGATGATTATTTCATTGTTTGGATTCTGATGTCATTTCTTCATTACTGATTAAATTTTGATGAGTTTTGTTGTCTTTACACAGACGGCGTCTGCATGGATAACGTTCAAACGTGGGTACCCTACTCCATTCCCTGATCAAAATCAATAGTGGGTGTGCCCACGCCGGGCTTCAGTCGCTGCTCTAACACTTCAAGATGTTTATGGTTCTTTGCGGGGTGGTATTCCACTGAAGAATGGCCTGCGTGAGCTGAGCGACGCTTTCTGCACCTCCCCCACCCCCCCCCACCCCCTGTGCAGCTCGTCCCACAAATGCTCAATCGGGGGCAAATCTGGACTGTAGGGTGGCCAATCGAGAACTGGGACATTGTTTTGGTTGAGGAAGTCACGAAAAACCCTAGCAACGAGCGGCCTCGCATTATCCTGCTGCAACGTAATGTTACGCTCATGGAAAAGTGGAATAATGTGAGGCATGAGGACCCGATCCCGATACATTACGGCTGTAAGATAGCCATGGAGGACCGCGAGAGGTATTTTCACCCCACGAGAAGTCTCCCCCCAAACCATAACAGACCCGCCCTCTATCGTTTTCCTTGACGTACGCGTCAGAATATCGCTCACCTCGACGTCGATAGCATCGTTATCGTCCATCTGACTTGTAAAGCGTGAAGCGAGACTCGACAGTGAATAACACACGTCTCCAGAGGTAGGCCAAGTGAAACCGATTTGGTGCTTGTGCCCGCAGACATTGCAGTTGACGTTGCCGTCGCCTGGGTGTAACTTTTGGACCAACGTAGGGACGTCGTGGCCTTAAAATGAATTCCCGCAACCGATTCCAAACTGTTCTTGGCCAAACCCAGCGGCCATGCGTGCCTACAACCTGACTCGCCGTCTCCGTCGCCGTCTGAAATCGGTTACGGAGTTGTGAAAGACGTATGCCTTTATCTTGACGTGGCGACGTAACGCGGACCACTGCTCCTCGGATGGTCAGCTAATCTTCCTGTGGCTCCGATAGCCCAGCTAAACAAGCTATCGTTGACTCATGGGCCCCAAATTGCTGGGCGACGGACTTCGGACATTCGCGGCATTTTGCTTTTCAATCGAGTTTAAATGAAATGTTGTGCAATCCATGTGTACTGTTCAAAACTTCGATTTGGTATGGTTGTCAAGCCCACAGCACGTGGGAGTGT
Organism: Pictodentalium vernedei; assembly: GCA_031216915.1. Lineage (NCBI taxonomy): Eukaryota > Metazoa > Mollusca > Scaphopoda > Dentaliida > Dentaliidae > Pictodentalium > Pictodentalium vernedei. The sequence continues at coordinate 338,567,536 of CM062297.1, read as the reverse complement.
CCCGGATGCACGTTTTGTCGAAAAATCTGTTGAAAGAATGCAGCATCGCACCTGGTCATGGTTGACTGAGTTTTAACCAAAGACACTTTAGACAGTGCACTGAGGTAGCTTCGGGTCAAATTTTACTGCATTTGTTCTGGGGATAAAAAATATTATATGACCAAAACTGAACTTGCGTTTCTTTTTTTCCGTCAGTGTTTGATTATGTAACGGAGAGTATTTATTCCGCCAGATAATGGTCTTGGGCGAAGCCTGCGACCACTATCTGGACGTTTACCTTGGGTCGAATGTATTATCTAACTTGCACACACACTTTACATTAATTTTCTGTTTTAACCCTTTACCTAAAGTAACCGCCAAAACCGACCAGTGCTATTCACAAAAATCGCCAATTAATTTTCATTATGTTTTTCATTTTTTGTCTCAAAAACATAGGTTATGATCCCTCTTTGGAACGAGCTCGACGAGCTCTTTCCAAAGAGGGGTCATAACCTATGTTTTTGAGACCAAAAAAATGAAAACAATGAGTTATTTAATTTTGTTTGCAAGTGTCGTCTGCTTTTTATGTTAGGTAAAGGGTTAATCTAAAAAATGCAAAATCATTAGCACTTTGGAGAGAACAAAGGGGCGCGGTGGCGTTGCAGTAGCCGGTTCTCGTCAGGTCACCGAAGTTAAGCAACGTCGAGCCCGGTTAGTCCTTGGATGGGTGACCGTCTGAGCGATCGATTCGGACTCCCGCGTTGTGTCCTTGGGCAAGGCACTTCACTCCGATGGTCCACTAAGGCGTACTGCACGTCGATGGTGCGCATGTCTTCAACCAATCTAACCCTGCCTGTGCTACAGTGCAGAGTTACGATGTTTGGGGAGCTGGCAGCTGCCCGTCGTTGCTCGGTGGTTCTCTCCAGGGTATTCTGGCTTCCTCCACCCGTAAAACTGTCACCGACACGATATGAACTAGGCTGTTAAAGTGTCGTTAAACCCTAATAAAATAAATAATTAAAATGGAGAGAATAAAAATTGAAAATGTGAACAGTTTTTCATCGGTGAATTGTCGTTCGGGTTAACTCAGCAAAGACAATAGCGCGGATGTTTCAGCAGATACTGTTGGTAAAAATTTGGGTCAGGTCTGGTCAGGTTGACCGTTTGTATTAGAACAATAAGTGTTTATTATTGAGAAGAATGTCCGGTATTTATGTAAAAAATGTCCGGTCATTCTTAAAAATAACGCAAACCTATTGTTTGTGTCGGTCATTCTTCCGGATAACACGGAAGGTGAAACAAATGAAGTTGTCGGCAGAGGGTTTTATTCTTTATTATAGTCCTCCCCATAACATTAGTTGAATAGAACAATTCGGATATTCTTTTCTTAACAAATGACACATTGCTATTTCTTCAAAATAATAAGCCGTGCTCTCCCACTGGAATGTGCTGGAGTAACTCATTTCAACGAGAGCTCATCAGCTTTAGATTATAAGAAAGAGGGTGGGGGTGGGGGGGGGGGGTGAAGTGAAGTGACGTCATAGTCACGTGACCGAGTTACGTCATGGTTGGCTATCATGGTAGCCCACTGGGCGGTCATCTTGTGACGCCATCCCCATAGTGATACGTGGTCTTAGTGCGCACAGCTTGTTAGGGTGAGGCGTGTTTCCGTCGTCCATTTTGTATACCTTTGTTTCTATGGTATCGGGTGGTTGCTATGTGACCTAATGCCCTATCACATGACAGGGTTATGTTCGGATTGTGCGTTTGATTGAACAGGAGTCAATCTAATTCCCCAAACCTTCGTTTACTCGTAGAATTACCCAATAGACACGACATTTCCTCCAAATCACCAAATAAAAAACTACCGAAATGAGTTCGGATTCTCGGAGAATCCACCTTTTCTCAAATAACAGGCGCGTTCGTTTGTATAAAAGAAAAGTAAATTTAATTATCCAGAATTTTTTCTCCTATCCCGAACTATTCTGTGGCTTATTCCCTGACCTGTTTTGCCTATTACTGACATTATTCTGACTATCTTAACAGTATCTAGTCTTAGCTGTCTCTGTTTCTGACATCTGCCTCGTCCAAGTCTTATAATCACCAGTCAGACTGCTTTATTTCCCGTAATCTGTGTTATGAAATCCTTTATGATTCCTCACTATTATAGCACAATCAGAGTCCTAAAGATGCTTCATACCAAATAACAGTTTTCTGTTCCGTGTGGTTTGGGAAATATGGGCGTTTGAAAATATTTCTATTTTTAGCTCTTGGGGTTCCCATGGGGACGCGGGATTTTTTTTTTTTGCACGAGTCATGTACTTATGACCCAATGATACCACATACCAAATTTGGTTCCAATCTGACCATCGGTTCAGAAAATAAAAATTTGGGGCGGGGCCAAACATCTTACCCCTCCCATTAAAGCCAAATAATATTGCTTCACGAACTTCGTTTGAACAAACTTGATTCTACACCTCAAAAAAAAGCTACATAACAAATATAAAGTTATTGTACCTACTGGTTCATGAGAAAAAGATTTTAAAAATATTTGGAGCACTTTCCCTCACCCCTCCCTATGGGGCTGGGAATGGTGAGTTGAACAAAAGTGCAATGCGCCTTCGGGGCCATCACTTACGCAAACTTTCACTTGAATTGGCCCAGTGGTTTTGGAGGAGAAGACCAAATGGACGACGGACGGACGGCGGACGGAGAGCGATTAGATTAGCTCAGCTTGACTTTGTCAAGGCGAGTTAATAAATATATAAAATTTAACATAGTGGTAACCCGTATAAAAATGTTATGCTTTCCCGCTTTCTCTGTTTTTGCAACACCAGCAATCTTGTTTACCTCCAAACAAAACCTCTTAAGAGACAAAAGGCAACAACTACGTGCGATATCGCATTGAGAGGTCGCACGTTACTTGTTGCTATTTATTTTGGCGGAATGTAAACTGCATGTCACGCTATTCATTGTGGATGTAATGCGCAGTCTTTAAGTCGAGTTTGTCCTGAACGATTCAGAATTATGGGATTGGCTTTATTTGTCGTAATCTGCAGTTTGTTCGCGTATTTAAGTAATTCCACATACTCCAGACGATCGTTTATTGGCCATTTCTAGGCCCGCAGTAACATTGCTTGGATTTCACATAATTCGAGAAATAGTGGGGCAGTGTACATAATGTACTCCATGGGTTTTTCAGTGTCAATTTGCTTCCTATGTACCTTACCTTTGTGTTCTGGCAACAACGGTTATTAACGCAAACAAAATTCCAACAGCCAATCCAAGATCTGCGCTGATGATAACAACTGCTGCACATGTTACAATCCATATTGCCTGTATATATATAAAAACAGGAGATAAAACATTGTATGCATTATTTTCAATACAATATGAAAGTGTCATTTGCACTGCAGCTTAACTTGACTGTGTGTAGTGTTTAATGAAAAGGATAATGTTGAATATTTATGAAAGGTTTAGGAAATAAGAGAAGAATTGTGATACTTGAGAATATGTTAAGTTCTGTACCCAGCGAGCTATGTTTTCATCAAGAATAATTTAAGGTGGAGACTGTACTAAAGAACTGAGGCCTGGGTTGATGTGGCCCTCACAGTTAAGGATGTCAACCAAAGTCACCAAGTTTCAGTAAAATCATTCAAAAACGAGTTATCCTACCTTGTTACAATGAAATCCCTTCATAAATATGACTAGTAGACTTTGCTACAGAAATCTAAGTCACTTGCCGTTCCGGCGGTCACCGTTGGTCGATCGCGACCAAACTTGGACAGTCTTATCTATATATCATACCGAGTTATCCTACCAAGTTACAATGGAATCCCTCCATAAAAACAACCTGCAGACTGTGCTAAAGTAATCTGAGTCACGTGCTCAAACGGCAATAGCGCTGACCGATCGTGACCATAATAGGACATCTCATCTAAACATCATACGGATGATACGATGAAATCCCTTCAAACATACGACCTGTACACTGTGCTAAAGGTTTTTGGGTTTCGGGCCCGCGCAGCCGTCGGGGTTGACCGATCGCGACCAAAATGGGACTTTCTCATCTAGAAATGACCTCGAAACGGCATATGTAATTTCATGACGATCGGCAAAGAACTTCTAGGTGTAGCCTCTGCGAAAGAAAATGTGAACAGACTCATAGACTAACAGACTCACAGACTTCCGCACGCGTGATGGCAATAGCTTAATTTGACTTTATCAAGTTAAGCTAATAATCATCGAAGCAGAATGAAAGGGAATACGGATCCTTTCTCAGGAAGAAATAGGATACGGCTTTTATATTCTATCTATATATGGGGTAGAAGTTACCTCAGGTCCATCAATTAAAGCAATCAGAAATTACCAAAGCCATAACTGACGAGACATGTTTTCTCTAAAAGCACGATTACTGACTTGAGGACGAGGTACGTTAAATGGAATAAAATACTGCAATTTTCAAGTCTGTTATTGTAGGTAACGCATTTTGTCCAATGAATTTATGAATTTGGTTGTTGGGGTTTAATGATACTTTCGAAAGCCATGGTCACTTCATACCGGACAGTTTTATGGTGGAGGAAGCCAGAGTACACGGAAAGAACCGCCGACAGCGTCGAGGAACAGACAGACTCCCCAACGTACTAACTCAGCGCAAGAAAGGTTAGCATTGGTCGAAGGCAAGTGCATCATTCATGATTGTGCAGTGTTACCTTAGTACACAACGCAACCTTGCCCCCCCCCCCCCCCACCCTCCCATTCACGTGGGCAATCAGGATGAAGTTTTGCCCAATGACACAAAGCAGTTATCGCTGGCCAGGATCGAACTTTGGACCTTTCTGTTTGTGGTCCAGCGCCCTAACCACTGGGCCACCACACTTCCATGCCCAACGCAATCAGCAATAGCATATACAGGATATCTAGTGTTTTTGAGTGGACACGGAAAATTATCTCATGAGTGACCACGACAAATGTTTATTTTTCGCGAGCGTTGGGCGAGCGAAAATCACCATTTGTCTCTGTCACGAGTGAGATAGTTTTCAGTATCCACTCAAAAGCACTAGATTTTCTTTTTATTATACGCTTTTTATAAGAATCTGATCATTCTTATCGACAGTTTCAACCTTGACTTGATGCATGAAAGTAAACAGCTGATGCGCATTGATACGCGGAAGTGATTTGATCGATACTAGGAACAGGTAGCGTCTTTCGATCTGATTCAGCTGGCGGGTTTCATGCATCAATTCAAGGTGAATACGTGTTGAATTATCGTTGGAAATAATCGGTATCCACTCAAAAACACCAGAGTTTCTTTTCATTATATGTTTTTAGAACAAATTGATCATTTCCAGTGATAATTTGATTCTTATTCACCTTGAAGTGATGGTTTGAAAGCCTCCATTTTGATTGAAACAGTAAAAGTGAAAACTTCTATATCCTCACAGTGGGGGATACGATTTCTATCTTTCCGCAAATTTCTCGATAATCTATCGTTTAGCGTATTATAAATATAAATAAATTTTGCTTTCAGCTTAAGTGCATTTATATGGGGAGGCTATTTGCTCAGGTCGAATCGAATCAACCAGATACTTTTGAATGGGATCACATCTCCAATCGAATCTCATGGCTCTTCAACTTGTCAATATTTCAACTTCTTACAATCGTAAATATTGTTGAAAAGTTTATATTCATTATTTTGGGGTAGACCAATTAATAGATTCCATGTGCAACCTTGGGGCTTCACGTTGACATTTCGATTGGTCTAGCCCACCCATGTACTTAGCAACCATTTCATTTATCCCTTTACCTAACGTAACTGCCAACACCGGCCAGCGCTGTTCTCAAAAATCGCCAATTAACTTTCATTATTTTTTTCATTTTTTGTCTCAAAAACATAGGTTATGACCCCTCGTTGGAACGAGCTCGTCGAGCTCGTTCCAACGAGGGGTCATAACCTATGTTTTTGAGACAAAAAATGAAAAAAGTTAGTTATTCAAGAATTATTTTTGCAAGTGTCGTCTGCTTTTCAGGTTAGGTAAAGGGTTAATGGCATTATGACGTATTATTTTCTTGGAAAGGAAAGGCGTCCTGTAGGGTTTAAAGGGTTAACTAATATATTGAATATGTGAGTAGCTGCGCCCCCATAGTTCAGCCAGCCCCACCCCCTTCTTATTGCTCGCAATATTGAACCCTGGTGGACGGAGGCAGATGTCCTCTTATGTTAATTTTAAATGGGAGGGCAAATGACCGAGGGGCAGGTGTCCGTATCCCGTGTGATTTATTTGATCGAGTGCCCCACACGTTGATGAGATGGCGTAAGTTCGAACATTCGAGCTTGTGACACTTGCGTGCTGATGTTAAGTGAAACAATTTACTTGCCTTGCTTTAGTGAAAACGCATTGATTAAATAGGGGAGGGCAGTCAACCACTGAGTAGCCCAGAGCAGCCATGGAAGCTTATGAAAGTGAGCACATATGAAACTGATTGAAGTCTCCCTGTACTTGGCCTGGGAGTGGAAGCTTATAATGAGTGTGCTCAGTACAGGATTGGCCTAGCGTCCTTGGACACTTGGCCAGGCGCATACAAGTGTTCAGCCACGAATGCCTGAGAACACGTCTACAATGTTTGTTAGCTCCTGTTGTTTTAATCATTATAAGTAACAGAATATCATTTAATGTGATTATTGACTGTTAGGTATAGACACAATTGTGTGCAATATTCAGGGGTTGTATCAATAGTATAGCAATTTTTACTCATGACCCCTTATTGGATTGAAGTGGCAAGGTTAATAAACATTGCGAAGATTGTTTTCTGTCCGTGCGACATGAGGTCAAACACCGTATAAGTATCTCAGTATCCGCTTAGTACATTGGAACCACCACTTACCTCTGCTCGTGGCCACTCAAGCTGCACACACCAGTCACATCGGGCTAATAAATGCAAATATCTCCTAGTTATTAGACTGGAACTTCCACAGTCAATTACCTCTATTTTAGGTCTCTGTGGATACACCAGCGCCACCCGGCAGTAAAACTGGGCAACTGATCGCAAACGTCGCCTGCATTGGTCCAACCCAAGTATCTTTAGGCTTTTCCCTTTGGAAAAGACTTAGGGGATAACAATGTTGTATTTGATTGTTTGGGGCCGTAAACGATGGTTTTACTGTCGCAAATTGCGTTTTGTCAGCGACGCGTTAGCGAAGCTGGTAAAACGGATATTTGCGACAGTAAAACCATCGTTTACGGCCCCAAACAATCAAATACAACATAGTTATCCCCATTCAAATATAATTCGGCTGAAAACGGAGATAGTATTTGATCTCCCAACAATAAAACAATGCCTTGTTGAAGACAACAATTTAAATCTAAAAATACAGTCTTCGTGACGTCATTTGGGAGTTCCGAACCAAATCACGAAATATATTTTATGCCACCACTATACAAATAGTTCCAAACGTTTTAGTCATTTTATCACCAATAACAAAATATATTTATATTTGTACTGACAACCTTTATCATGTTTAAATGTTTGTGACAATCTGAAAACAAAATACGCCGGCTGCTTTCCCTGTTCAAAGTTTAGAGTTCACCTTGTGATGTTTCAGCCTGAGTCGGAAAGCACTCGAGGATTTACCATTAAAGTTAAAACTTTTGAGATCTTTGATTGGAAGCCCTTGTTAAACCGTAATAATTACTTATGGTTACAGAACAGTTGTTCATTTCAAACTGTTTCTGGGAAGTGATGTCTTGTGGAATTGGGCTACTGGTATTGACATAATTCTTGCAGGAAGAATAGTTCACCTCTCTCAGTGGTGAACACGTTTGTGTAGCTGTACATGTTGGTGCCACGAACGCAGGTGACATATTAAAAAATGAAAGGACCGCTTGCACTTGAAGTCGATGTTATAACATCGCTAGCAGATCGGTCAGAAATATTTGGCCTTGAACAATTAAAATTATTATTGCCAGTTGTCAGAATTTTGGTTTTATATTTCGCACATAGCGTCCATAAATTCTTCATCGTACGAAAAATTGCTACTTATAAACTAGACTTTATGATTCTGGAGAATCGTGGCTTTTCCATATAAGATTCCATGATTTTTCATGACCCCACAGTGCCTGATGAATTGTTTTTAACTGTCTCACTGACGTTCCTTCATTGATGATATGAGAAAGGTGGGTAAAGTAGTCTAAAGTGACCCAGTTTGATAAAAAAATGTTTAGGTAAAAACCATCATGGAGAGGGTTAATACCGATATCGTCGTCCGACAAGTTAATGACCGACAAAATGAGTTATATTTGTTTGACACATGCCCACTAAGCGCTGTGGCTATATGAAAATGGTCCATTTTATCTCAAATGTATCCAAAGTATTGATGTCTGGCAGCTTGTAGAGGGTTAGCAATTTCTAACAGGAATATTTTTCCATGTAACTTGTAATGTCACACCAAGAACTGCGAATTGCCATTTTTTCTTTAAAATCTACAATATGTTTTCACAGAAATCCAGGGAGAACATGAATTTTAAGCTTTTGATGGGTATGATTGTTTATCCAACCCAAAACGGGCTAAGGGTTGTTTATTTATACCCTTACTACTTCCAAAAATAATTCTCAGTGAATTCTACTTCCACTTATGTTGATCTCGCCTCTTAACTTTGGGTACTGTGGGTACGCAAACACAGCCCATTTTATAAAAAATTTTGATGTTTGAGAACCTGCAGGGAGTTAACAAATGCTTACTGGAATATTTTGTACATGCAACTTGTAATGTCACACTAAGATCAGAGAATGGCCAATTTTCTTTAAAATCTATGAGATGTTTTTAGAGAAATCCTCGGATAACATGAATTTTTAATCTTTTGAGGGTATCGCTCTGTAGCCAGCCCTAAACGGGTTAATGCTTGGTTTTGTGAATACCTTCATTCCTTACAAAAATTATCCTCGTTGAATTCCACTTCCAATGAAGGAGGTTATGTTTATCTCGCAGGTACACATTGGGTGTTATGGGTGCCCAAGAACAGCCCATTTTCTCAAACTGTCTATGCTTGGCAGCCTCTGGAGGGTTAACAAATGCTTACCGGAATATTTTGTCCATGCAACTTATAATGTCACTCCAAGACCTGCGAATCGTCAATTTTTTGTGAAAATATTGTTTTCTGGAATTTTAAGCTTTTAAGGGGTATATCTCCTTAACCAGTCAAAAATGGGTTAAGACCTCCATTTTTGAATATCCTTACTACTTACAAAAATGTTTCCCTATGAGTTTTGCGTCTGGTAAAGGAAGTTAAATTTCTTTGAGGTATTCCCATTTGATGTTGTTGGTTTCCAAAAACAGACTATGTTTTCAAAATTTTGACATTTAGCAGCCCTTGGAGGGCTAACAAATGCTTACCGGAATAATTTATCCATGCAACTGGTAATGTGACTCCAAGACCTTCCAATGGCCATTTTCTCTTGAAAACCCTACAAGATGTTTGTAAGAAACCCAGGGAAAACATGATTTTTTTAAGTTGTTGATGGGTATCGCTATTAACGACCACAAAAGGGGTTAATGCTTGGTTTTTTTTGGAATATCCTTATTACTTTAAAAAATGGCCCTTGGTGAATTCCACTTCCAACAAAGGAGATTATGTTTATCTTTCGGTACGCACTGGGTGCTGCGCGTGTCCGAAAACAGCCCTTTTCAACAAAAGTACGATGCTTGGCAGCCTGTAGAGGGTTAATAAACGTTCAACGGAATATTTTGTCCATGCAACTTGTAAAGTCATACAAAGACCTGCGATTCAAAAGCCATTTTCGAACCGATTTTCACAAAATTTTGCACACTCATTGACGAGCACAAAATTTAAAAACGTACCGACGCGGAATTTTCGATTTAACCCTTAATTCGTCAGAATTGGCAAAAAATCTGCCAAAATTGGGGTTTATAGGCACTTTCTCGAAACACGTCTTGCAGATTTTTTTTAAACATTCACCATTATTAGACCTGTCTGTGACACGACCATTCATATACAAGAGATATTAGGCGATGCATATGGTAACCCTCCACAGACTGTTAAACATCGGAATTTTGATGAAATGGGCTATTTTCGGGCCCCTAAAGCACACAGGTGATAGCGAGAGATAAGCATAACTTCGTTTATTGGAAGTGGGATTCATCGTGGATCATTTCTGTAAGTAATAAGGGTATTCAAATGAAAGTGTCAATGACACTGTAGCTCAACTTGACAAACTTGAACTTGGTAAGTTATAAATGAAATGGCAAAATTGAAGATCATTGGTACCAATGTTATTTGATGAAATTTCAACATAACAGCTTAGTATGTGCACAGCGTTAGAGTAATCCATGCATTTTTAAATGTAAACTGTAAGACTGGCTAAAGGAAGAATGTTGATACACAAATGCAGTATGTTCAGAGGTTATTGTAAATGGCAACTTTTTTCACAGAAATGAATGCTAATCAATAGGTCTTATCTAAAGGTCTTACCTAATGTGCACACCAAGTTCAAAAACAATCCTATGATAAATGTGGCCTGTAGGCCATGTCAAAGAAGAATGTTGATGCACAAATGCAATAAATTCAAAGATTGTTGCTAACAGCAACAGTTTTTGATGGAAATGAAAAGAAAATCAATTGCTCCTATCTTTGTCACCCTGCATAAGCATACAAAGTTTCAAAACAACCTGATAATGAATGTGCCCTCTGAGGCATGCCAATGGAAGATGTTAATGCACAAATGCACTAAGTAGAAGGTCATTGCTTGTGGCAATGTTTTGGGGTTTTTTGGTATGGAAATTCATAAATATACCCTGCAGAGAGTGCAACAGGGATAAGTTGATGCACAAATGCAGTAAGTTCAAAGGCTGGTGATAACGACAATAATTTTTTATGGAAATGAACAAAGGCAAAATAGCTCACATCTAGAGGTCACCCCGAACACACATACCAAGTTTCAAAGTGATCCGATCATAAATGTGCCCTGAAGGGTGTGTTAAAGGGAAATATTGAGGTCTGAGTAAACTAAGTTCAAAGGTCAGCGGCAACATTTTTTGACAGAAATGGAAGAACATCGACAGCTCCCATATAGATGTCACCCCACACAAGCACACCACATTTGCAAGCGATCCAATCATAAATGTGCCCTGCAGGGTGTGTCAAAGGGAAATATTGATACTCAACTGCACTAAGTTTTTACTAAGTTCATCAGAGGTTGTTGCCAATGGCAACTATTTTTGATGGAAATGGAAGAAAATCGATAGCTCCCATCTAGATGTAACCCCAAACAAACATACCGAGTTTCAAACCATCCTGATCATAAATGTGACCTGTAGGGCGTGCCAAAGGAATATGTTGATCCCTGACTAAACTAAGTTCAAAGGCCGTTGCCAGTGGCAACATTTTTTGACGGAAAATGGAAGAAAATCAATAGCTCCCATGTAGAGGTCACCCCAAACAAGCATGCCGGGTTTCAAAACATTTCGATCATAAATGTGCCCTGTAGGGTGTGACAAAGGGAAATATTGAGGTGTGACTAAACTAAGTTCTAAGAATATTGCCAGCGGCAACAGTTTTTGACGGAAATGGGAGAAAATCGATAGCTCCCATCTAGAGCTCATCGCAACAAGCATATCAAGTTTTAAAGTGATCTGGTCAAAACTATGCACTGCAGGGTGTGCCAAATGCGAAATATTGATGCATAACTGCACTAAGTTCATCGAAGGTCATTGCTAGTGGCAACAGTTTTTGACGGAAATCGAAGAAAATCGATAGCTCCCATCTGGAGGTAACCCCAAATAAGCACACAAAGTTTTCAACCGATCTGATCATAAATATGCCCTGCAGAGCATGCCAGAGTAATATATTGATGCCTGACTAAACTAAGTTCAAAGGTCGTTGCCAGCGGCAACATTTTTTGATGGAAATGAAAGAAAATCAATAGCTCCCATTTAGAGGTCACTCCAAACAAGCATTCCAGATTTCAAAGCAACTCGATCATAAATGTGCCCTGTAAGGTGTGCCCAAGGGAAATATTGAGGTCTGACTAAACTAAGTTCTAAGAACGTTGCCAACGGCAACATTTTTGACAGAAATGGAAGAAAATCGACAGCTCCCATCTAGAGGTCACCCCAAACAAGCATACCAAGTTTCTAAGTGATCCAATAATACATTTGCACTGCAGGGTATACCAAGGGGAAATTGTGAGGCATAACTGCACTAAATTCATCAAAGGTCGTTGCCTGCGGCACCATTTATTAGCAGATATAGAAGAAAATCGACCGCTCCCATCTAGACGTCACCCCAAATAAGCATACCAAGTTTCAAACCGATCTGATCAAAAATGTGCTCTGTACGGCGTGCCAAAGAAGTATATTGATGCCTGACTAAACTAAGTTCAAGGATCGTTGCCAGCGGCAACATTTTCTGACGGACGGAAATGGAAGAAAATCGATAACCCCCATCTAGAGGTCACCCCAAACAAGCATGCCAGGTTTCAAAGCAATCCGATCATAAATGTGCCCTGTAGGGTGTGCCAAAGGGAAATATTGAGGTCTGACTAAACTAAGTTCTAAGAATGTTGGCCGCGGCTACATTTGTTGACGGAAATGGAAGAAAATCGATAGCTCCCATCTAGAGGTCACCCCAAATAAGCATGCCAGGTTTCAAAGCAATCCGGTCATCAATTTGCCCTGTTGGGTTGTCAGATGGAAATATTGAGGTCTGACTAAACTGAGTTCTAAGAACGTTGGCCGCGGCAACATTTTTTGACGGAAATTGAAGAAAATCGATAGCTCCCATCTAGAGGTCACCCCAAACAAGCATACTAAGTTTCAAAGTGATTTGGTCATAAATGCGACCTGGGAGGTGTGCCAAAGGAAATTGTGGACGTACGTACGTACGTACGCCGTCGGACGAAAAGTGATGGCAATAGCAATAGTTTTCGAGCCCCAACAGCACCCAAACGATAAACGAGAGATAAACACAACTTCCTTTATTGGAAGTGAAATTCACCGAGGATCATTTTTGTAAGTGAAAGTGTGTTCAAAAACCAAGCGTTAACCCGTTTTGGGCTGGTTAAACTGCAATACCCCTCAAAAGCTAAAAAAATCATGTTTTCTGTGGATTTCTCTAAACGAGTCTTGTAGATTTTCAAGAAACATCGATAGCTCCCATCTAGAGGTCACCCCAAATAAGCATGCCTGGTTTCAAACAATCCGATCATAAATGTGCCCTGTAGGGTGTGCCAAGGGTAAATACTGAGATCTGACTAAACAAAGTTCTAAGAACGTTGGCCGCGGCAACATTTTTTGACGGAAATGGAAGAAAATCGATAGCTCCCATCTAGAGGTCACCCCGAATAAGAATGCCAGGTTTCAAAGCAATCCGATCATAAATTTGCCCTGTTGGGTGTGCCAAAGGGAAATATTGAGGTCTGACTAAACTGAGTTCAAAGAACGTTGGCCGCGGCAACATTTTTTGGCGGAAATTGAAGAAAATCGAGAGCTCCCATCTAGAGGTCACCCCAAACAAGCATACAACAAGTTTCAAAGCGATCTGATCATAAATGCGACCTGGGAGGTGTGCCAAAGGAAATTGTGGACGTACGTACGCCGAGGGACGAAAAGTGATGACAATAGCAAAAGTTTTCGAGCCCAAACAGCACCCAAACGATAAACGAGAGATGAAAACAACTTCCTTTATTGGAAGTGAAATTCACTGAGGATCATTTTTGTAAGTGATAAGTGTGTTCAAAAACCAAGCGTTAACCCGTTCTGGGCTGGTTAAACTGCAATACCCCTCAAAAGCTAAAGAAATCATGTTTTGTGTGGATTTCTCTAAACGAGTCTTGTGGATTTTCAAGAAAAATTGGCCACTCGCAAGTCCTGGTGTGACAATACAAGTTGCATGGACAAAATACTCCGGTGAGCATTTGTTAACCCTCCACGGGCTGCTAGAAGTGAAAATTGTCATAAAATGGGCTGTTTTTGGACAGCAACTGCACCCAATGGGCGCACCACAAAGACACGTACCTTCTTTTATCGAGCGCAAAAATTATACGGAAACATTTTTGTAAGTAGTAAGGGTATTCAAAAGTCGAAGTCTTAACCCATTTTGCACAGGATAAAGAGAGAAACTCATTAAAAGCTTAACATTCCTATTTTCTGTACATTTCTCTAAAAACATCTTGTAGGTTTTCAAGAAAAAATGACTATTCGCAGGTCTTTGTGTGACATTACAAGTTGCACGGACAAAATATTCCGATGAGCGTTTATTAACCCTTTACAGGCTGCCAAGCATCATAATTTTGTTGAAATGGGCTGTTTTCGGACACACACAGCACGCAATGTATACCCGAGAGATGAACATAATCCCCTTTGTTGGAAGTGGAATTCACCGAGGACCATTTTTGTAAGTAATAAGGGTATTTAAAAAACCAAGCGTTAACCCCTTTTGGGGTGGTTAATAGCGATACCCAACAAAAGCTTAAAAAATCATGTTTTCCATGGATTTTTTTATAACATCTTATAGGTTTTCAAGAGAAAATGGCCATTGATAGGTCTCGGTGTCATATTACCGGCTGCATGGATAAAATATTCCGATAAGCATTTGTTAACCCTCCGTGGGCTGTTAAATGTCAACATTTCGAAAAAAAGTAGTCTGTTTGTGGACACCATGTGAATGCCACAGAGAAACGTAGCTTCTTTTATCGGACGCAAAACTGATAGGGATTTTTTTGTAAGTAGTAATGGTTTTCAAAAATCGAGGTCTCAACTCATTTTCGCTTGGTTAAGGAGATATACCCCTTAAAAGCTTAAAATTCCCATTTTCTGTGGATTTCTCCCAAAAAATCCAGTAAGTTTTCAAGAAAAATTTACCATTTGCAGGTCTTGGAGGAACATTACAAGTTGCATGGACAAAATATTCCGGTAAGCGTTTGTTAACCCTCCAGAGGCCGCGAAGCATAGAAATATTGAGAAAATGGGCTGTCCTTGGGCTCCCATAGCACCCAATGTGTACCTGCGAGATAAACATAACCTCTTCATTTGAAGTGGAATTCACCGAGGATCATTTTTGTAAGGTATTCACAAAACCAAGCATTAACCCGTTTAGTGCTGGTTAGAGAGATACCCCTCAAAAGGTTAAAACTTCATGTTATCCGAGGATTTCTCTAAAAACATCACGTAGAAAAATTGGCCATTCTCAGATCTTAGTGTGACATTAGAAGTTGCATGTACAAAATATTCCAGTAAGCATTTGTTAACCCTATGCAGGTTCTCAAACATCGACATTTTGATAAAATGGGCAGTGTTTGCATACCCGCATCATCCAAAGTTAAGAGAACAGATCAACATAAGTGGAAGTAGAATACACTGAGAATTATTTTTGGAAGTAAAAAGCGAATTAAAAAAACAACCCTTAACCCGCTTTGGGCTGGATAAACAATGATACCCATCAAAAGCTTAAAATTCATATTCTCCCTGGATTTCTCTGAAAACATCTCGTAGACTTTTAAGTAAAAATGGCCATTCGTAGTTTTTGGTGTGAAATTACAAGTTGCATGAATAAATATTCCTTAATAATAGCACTTGTTAACCCTCTACAAGCTGCCAGACATCAGTATTTTGGATACATTTGAGATAAAATGGACTATTTTCAAATAGCCACAGCACTCAGTGGGTATGTGTCAAACAAACATAACTCCTTTTGTCGGTCATTAACTCGTCGGACGACGATATTGATATTAACCCTCTCCACTATTAATGATGGTTTTTACCTAGACATTTTTTTTATCAAACTGAGTGATTTGAGACTGCTATACTCACCTTTCTCATAACATCCATGAAGGAACTTCAGTGAGACAGTTACAAACAATTCATCAGACACTGTGGGGTCATGAAAAATCATGGAATCTCATCTGGAAAAGCCATGATTCTCCAGAATCAAAAAGTCTAGTTACACATGATTTTCTACTTGTGTATGCTAGGATAAGTTCGAATTAACACCTAGAAAACCGAAGTCGTGCCTGCTTACTTGTGATGTAACACATAATGTGGTATGGCACTGACAGTTCGAATAAATGTGAGCAGAAATAGTCGTAAAATCTAAACAGTGGTTTGTAATCTGGTGACGTCTCCCTGAACATGCAGACGACACTTGACTAGAAGCACCCGCTAGACCTAAGAGTTGAGCAGTGTGTGATGTTCCATAAAAAATGTAATACTCACAAAATCATGTTTGCAGTTTTTCCATAGAGGTTTCAACTCAAGGAATTGTCGGAACATACCACGAAGATTTGTAATCACAATAGCAGACAACACACACTACAAAAAGAAAACAATACTCCTGTTATAGAATGTTCGCATCGCGTAACTTTATGTGAAAGCCAAGCTCATCGTCATACGTCTTGAGTACATGAAGCTAAAATGCTAAAAGTGTCAAAAGGTATGTTTTGTGTATTCATTTACCTATCTCGCATTGTTGGCAACAAGAAGATTTCCCTATACAGTACGGTCGCCGTAGACTGGCCATTTTCCACGAGTTCGAAACATTTCCACGGACGCAATAGTAGTAGATTCCAAACACTTATTGTAGGAATAATCATAAAAAATGTAAAAAAAAATCATGGATAAGATAAGGTTTGGAAGTCTAAATTATCGATCTTAATCCTCAGACCCAGTAAAAAGGAGGGATATATTTTTAATAGCCACTCCCTCTCCCAAGGAGACTGAAAATAGATGGAAGCACGAGTGGGGCGCTGAAGCCTTCTTTTCATCACTGGCTAGTAACAAAAGAGGTACAGCCATATTATTTAAAAACAATTTCGCTTATGATATTAAAAATAAAATAATTGATGCGGCTGGAAACTTCGTTGTGAAAACCACTCTACCACACGTTTTTGGGAAAAATAAAAAAAACGCAAACTTCTCAATGATTGGTCCTAAAGAAATCTTATTTTGATTGGTAAAGTTACAGTACTCCACACTTTGGCCATTCTTATCATAATTCATTCCCTAACAGTCCTCCCAAACCCGACAGATTACATATTAGACCAAATTCAAAGTACACTCTTTAACTTTTTATGGTCTACTAAAAAGATAAAATTAAAGGTAATGTCATAATCAATTTACCTGAAAATGGTGGCCTCAAAACTCCGCATATATAAAGAATGCTATGTTGTTCCTTAAAAATGGTATGGATCAGAAAGTAAGTAGACTCCGAAACAACGGCCCAATCGAAAACACTTGCTGTTGATAATATCGAAAAATGTGGAACAAACAATGTGTGGTCCCTCTCAAAAGAAGGCACATTAAAGATCTTAAAACGACTGAATCCTTTTTTGGAGGAATGTTTTGTCAGCATGGTCTTTGCTGAAGGAGAGCGAGTCATTATCTCCTAAAGAGATCCTGTCACAGCCACTAATTTTAACGAAAGTATAAATATAAATAATAAACCGTTCTTTTTAGACAGTGGGCACAACGATATTGTTGACGCAACAGGATTTGTTATCGAGTTTAACGATTTTAAGCGCATTTATGACCTTGATATCCACATATTTAGGTATGGTGAATGCAATACCAAGGTCATGGAAAGTTGCAATATCCAATAGTAAGAGAAACTGGAATATAACGAAGATTAGTGTATTAATAATATTCGATCTTGTATTAAGGTAAACCTTCATTTCTACCACATCTTTTTGAAAAAAAGGTTTCCAAGGAACGGTTAGGAACCACAAAACAGTCAACAAAAATGGAATACCTTATTGAATGAAACTATTGGATAAAATGAGTGGCATTATCTTTATAGGTAAACTTTTCGGGCAATAGATGGTACTTATCTACAAACTCTACAATACAAAATTAATCATACGATTCTACACATAAACTCTAAATTGTTTAAATGTGGGTTATCGGAACAGGAACTGTGTGCTTTCTGTGGAAATACCAAAGAAACAATAATTTTACATCTATTCTTTGAATGTTTTCACTCGAAAACCCCTTTCGTAAGACTTGTAGAAAAAAATTAATCTTAACACCTGTTAAAAATTTCATGTAAGTATAAACATGAGAGATATTCTTCTAAGCCCCCATAACTCAGAAAATGTTCGGAGTGGCTGGAGAACATGTTTGTTAATATACAAAAGATACATGTAGCCAGAGTAAAACCCTCGCCTCGTTTTCTGGCTTAATGGGAACGATCAGCTCCAACAGAGCTCTTAAGGTTTACTCTCTCTTTGTATCCAATCGGCAGGACGGAAAGTACTGGGGAAAATGGAGTTACTTGAATGATGTCCTACAATGAGGATACTCTTGTGATGTTCAAGTATACATATATTTCTTTTATTATTGAAAGTAAACTGTACCTTTATTTACTTATGTTTTTACGCTGTTCAGTATATTTTTGTACTCAAAAAAAAAACAACAAAATTTTGGCTGATGATGAATTTTATTATCTGGTGCGAGGACATCATGTGTGGATTACAACCAGTCCACGACGGTTGTACTTTATACGTCTTTCAGCCCGGCTAGCATTTCCATGGCAGTTTAATGGCCTGCATTGCGAGAATCCAAATTCATTATCTACGGGTAGAGAAAGAAAAACGTTCAACATCCAGTCTTGGGACTACTCCTTCAAAATAGAGACTACAACTTCCCCGAGCAAAAATGTGCTTTTATGAAAGTACGACATGCCTTTGCTTTGGGCCGGGAAATTGGCTTTTTACAGTCAAACATGGTTAAATAATTTCATATTTTCCTTTCAGACCATAGCTTTGAAACCTTCACAGGAACGAGATCGTTGAATTCGTTCCAATTTGGAAAGAAATCTGATAAAGGTAAAATTTGAAAAGCGATCTTTTTAGCGTTCGCCAAGATGGAACTGAAGAATCGTCGCAAAAGCTTTACTGGAGCACCCGTTTATCACCATTACAAAGTCAACTGAAATTCATGTTTTCTGACATTGCGTTCCAAACAGTGAAATGGTCTGGGCCGTAACTAACATTTTTTTTTATTTATTTTTCATTTTTTTTTTTTTTTTGAGCGGTGGGTGGGGGGGGAGTACGACGTCGGTCTCTTACGGCTCAGTCATATCTCCCAAATATTTGGAACACTGCTTTTATCAAAAGACTTATACGTCACAAATATGTGTTCCATTGATAAATTCTTATATGGCAGGGAATTTGTTAAAGTTTTATGACAATGCTGCAAACTACACACTAGCTTGTTGGAGGTGCCCAACCATACCATCTGGATGCTTTCAACAGGTCATGGTCATGAAAATCATTTTTGTTGTTAGATACTCGCTCCCTGGATGTGGAATTCTACCGATATATTGAGCCGGGCATTTATGCACTTTCTGTGAATATATGTGTCGGCAAGCAAAAGATTTAGCGCAACTGAGTACTCCAGTGCGTGTGTATATTTCCCGTCTGATCGGGAGATTCTTTTTGTTTGGGTGGAGGGGGTGTCACCCCCACCCGCCCCACCGAAGATACGCCCTTGGAAGTGGTTCATACTCAAACCTGTTGTCTAAAATTATAGGATGTTTTATTTAAATGGTGTTGTAGGGTTAATTCGTCTGACATTTCCTTGTACATTTTGACATATAAAAATATAGCGATTCAATTACAAAATAAACTGAAATCAGAAGAAAAAGCAAAAACAACTCATCCTGCATGTATAGATTACACGAAATTGTTATTCGGAAATCCTTTTTGCAACTGCACTGGCGAGACAGTGAGGCTGTTTGGTAAGCATGTAAACATTTTAATCGTGCGCTCGTGATTTCGAATGTGCCAGTAATTTTTGTACTACTCAAAGTTTGCTACGCACTAAATATTTGGCACATCATTGTGAAATTTGCTTGTGACATATTTGCGATATTTTTGGTGGATATGATTGAGGAAGTATTGAGATGGTTCCCAGTTTTTACATTAACTCTCTTGACAGGCAGACTTTTCGTGACAGTCATGGAAAGCATACAACCCTTGATTTTCATGATGTTTTCCAGTACTGTCTTCATGTACATGACATGTGTAGGGTATTCAATCTTCATTTCAACACAAACCCTTGTGATTTAATGATTGAATATGGCAACTGCAAATGTAAGAAGACATTTGTCTGAAGCAGAAATGTGGCGGGCTGTAGGGATGGTGGAGCAAGGAGCTACCCATCGCCAGGTTGGTGAAGCCCTTGGTGTGCACCATATGGTGATCACCAGAGCCTGGGCAAGATTTCATCAGTATAGAACACCAGTAAGATGGCATGGTGGTGGCAGAGACAGGGCAACATCTGCAGCTGAAGACCAGTTTTTGATCATTCAGGCCCGTAGGAACCGCTTTGCCACAGCAAACCAGCTTCGCAGTAACCTTCAGAATGCATCCGGGGTAAATGTTTCGACGCAGACTATCCGGGCAAGGTTGCACGAAGGTGGTCTCAGATCGAGAAGACCATGTATTCGCATTCCAATGTCCCAGAACTACCGCGAGGCACGACATGAATGGGCCATGGACCACGTTGGATGGACCAGAGAAGATTTATGTCCTTTTTACAGATGAGTCAAGGTACTTCCTAGACCACACAGATAGGCGTTCTAGGGTATATAGAAGACCAGGAGAGCGATTCCATGCAGCCACATTGCTGAGCGTGACCGCTATGGTGGAGGGTCAATCATGGTCTGGGGCGGCATCAGCAGGGACTGACGTACAGAGCTCTGCGTCCTTGAACGTGGTACATTGACTACATAGCGGTATATTGGTGAGATCCTGGATGTCCACGTCAGATTGTATGCAGGTGCAGTGGGTGATAGATTCATTCTGATGGACGATAATGCCAGTCCTCATGTTACGCATGCTGTCGGGGAGTATCGACAGGGGGGGGGGGGGGTGAGCATATGGACTGGCCAGCAAGATCCCCTGGCCTCAATCCAATCGAACATGTTTGGAATTAGTTGCAGTGTCCAGGAGCTTGGTGCAATGCTAGTCCAAGAATGGAACAACATCCCACAAAGGAGCACCAGGAACCAGATTGTGAGCATGAGAAGGCGTTGACAAGCTGCAATTAACAGTAATGGGTCTCATACTCGATATTGAACCCATACCAGTTCGCTCCGTCAACCTTTTGGCAAATTTGAAAAATTTCCTCTTTTATCAGTAATATCCATTTTCCATGGTTATCTATTCAAAAGCCAAAAAATAATGTCAAATACAAACAAATTCTTAATTTTCTGCACTTAAATCATTAAAGATATAATTAAATAAAAAATATATACCCTTTTCATAACAATAGTCCAACTAAAACGTAAAACAGGTAGTTGGATCGACTTGGTGCTTAGAGAACTTTGAGTAGTATACTTGTGCAGTGTTCTTGATAAAACACTCAAATTCACTTTCTGTTAACCCTTTACCCACCGTAACGGCCAAAAGGGTCAGCGCTATTCTCAACAATCGCCAATTAATTTTCATCATTTTTTTCTTTTTTTGTCTCCAAAACATAGGTTATGACCCCTCGTTGAAACGAGCTCGTCGAGCTCGTTCCAATGAGAGGTCGTAACCTATGGTTTTGAGACAAAAAAAATGAAAAAAAAATAGTTATTCAAGATTTGTTTTGAAAGTGTCGTCTGCTTTTCATGTAGGTAAAGTGTTAAGGGAGTGCGGTCGTGCAAATCTTTGTGTCGAATAGTACGTTGATTCAAGCAGTACGAATGGAACACTGTCTATACTTGTGATAGTCGGGAAAGTTGGAATGTAATGCACGTACTTTCCGATCTTGGTAGTTAACGCCGGGTGTTCCTGCTTCGCCCGCCAGTAGATGCCCTTGGGACGATATGGCTCATAGAGGATCTTAAAATTCTGATGAGCAAATGCACCCTTACCACACGTGGATTATAATTAGATAGTAATCCACTGAATCTAATTTCAAATACTATCTGACATTGACCCCGAATCCCAAATGCAATAACGAAAACGTGTGAATAGGTACTCGTGTACCAAGGGACGTCTTGAAGATGGCTGCTAAGGGGAGGAAATGCAAGGCTGATTTGTCCAGACTCGGTTGATCCAAGTCTCGACTGATAAAATATTCCAACCACATCATCAAGGCTTGCCTTCATTGAAGGCATGCCTTGATGGTGTAATTGGAATATTCGTCAGTCTGGATTATAGATAAATAACTCAAGACTTCTTAGAACTTTAGTAGTGGATAAATAAAATATTCATGTTGTATTGTAGTAGTCATGAAACGTCTTCTTATATAATTAATACGTGTCGTACCGGTACCCCAAATTGGTCTTGCTGGGACCCCAACAACCCCAATCGGGTACTGCAGACCTCCACATGCATGACCGACTCTGTGTGTGGCACAAGTCCAAGTGTCAGATCTGGTCTTGCAATAGGTACAGGATTACTAGAGTCTAGAAAGAGCGAATCGACATCAAAGACTCCAATGCTGACGAAAATGTCCTGACTGGGGGTCGGGGTGGAAGGTGTCACTCACCATATAATCTCATTAGCAACTCCCCTGTCTGTACCATATTCCTAAAGTTCTATTCTTAGCGACCATATCGACAAGTTAAACAGTCTATTTTAAGATCATCATCATCATAATTTTATATATGCCCATTTCAAATGCCTTTAGAATACCAGAGACACACAGTACAGCCGCCGTGGACTGGTCGTTATCCAAGCGTTTATCAGGTAATAAAAATCATCATCCGTAAAATTTTAATTAATGAAGCACCAGGTTGCACCGGGCTTCATTAATTAAATTTTTGATGATAATTCCTTTAATTGGTGTTTGGAATCTAATATTATCGCGTGCGTGGAACTATTGCCCACCCGTGGAAAGCGACCAGTCCACGGCGACCGTCCTGTATGTGGACAGACTTTCAGTCGACATTTAAGACTATTTCCAAGCGAAATATTTAGGTGTAAGTAATTATAAACTTACGTTTGGTAATGAGTAGAACAAAGGTCCCGCTGTGATGGTGACCACCAAAAGTAAGGAACAAGTGAAAAGTGCGGCAACCTGAAAAAATATGGTTATACCCACAGTAACAACATGATGTCATGCATATGCACGTCAAGTCAGCACTTAAGTTAACATAACGAACGGAAAAAAGGAAAGGAATATTCACAAATATTGTCATTCGAAATTAATTATGTTTTCAATATTTTATAATAAAAAACATACCTTATGATCCCTAATTGGAACGAGCTCGTGCTCGAACCAATGGGTGGGCACAAGTTATGTTTTTCAGGCAAAAATGGATCTTCGTAGTTATTAACCCTTCGAACTCTAGTGATATCTTCCATTCCAGTTCAATGGAAGCACTTGCAAGAGCCCATATTCGTTATTTGAGGTAGACCAATCAATATTTTCAACGCGCAGCCTCGGGGCTGCACGTTGAAAATATTGATTGGTCTACCCCACAGATTTACTGAACAGCCATCCTATATAATGACGGAAAAGTGGCCGCTAGGGTTCAAAGGATTAAAACCGTTTCTACTAGTATCCTCTTTTATTCAAGTAAAACACAGGGTTCATGCAAGGAGTCGAAATGCATTGGATATCAAATAACGTAACGGATCAATATTGCACTCTTTTGAGCGTTTGTTGCTTGTTGGATGGGTGTGACGCCACTTTCCATAAAGTGATACATTAACATGCTTCAAGATGATTGCTCGGCGTGTATATAGATATATATAGAAGCTGCAGGTATTCATTAGTTTGAGAAACCTGCCCACATTCGTTGAGTGACACCAAGACGCGTTGCTTCAGAGTGTTATAGCACGGAGCAGGTTGTTCCAAGTCATGAATTCCCACAACTAGGTTGGCATCTGACTTAGACCCTGTCACTTGTTGAATAATTACATCGTGAGGACTCTGGTATTCTCAGTGGATGACAGGTACACAAGTGGCATTACCTGTCACCCAGTCCATTGTTCTTTCGGGAATCTCATGTTTCCTACGTCGCCCAAACGACAAACGTGTCAAGGTGTAGGGTGTGATTACAATTTTCGTTTGGTCTGTTTCGGTGTTCTCATGTCGTACAAAAGAAAGTTACATAGACAGAACGACACACGTAAGAATGGGTTAATCTATATGGCACTTGCTCCATCGCGGAAGGATAAAATTGGAGGCCGCACAGAACAACACACGCGTGTGAATGGGTTAGTCGAGATGGCACGAGTGGCAGCGCGGAACGATAAAACGAGAGACCGCAGGCCTCGAGTTTTATCTTTCCGCGATGGCACAAGTGTCATATCGATTAACCCATTCACACGCGTGTGTCGTTCTGTGTTTATTACACGCCTTCACGTCTATAAAAAGAATTATTAGAAGGACACTCAGCAATTCATTTGATAATTATCAACAAAAATAATACATTTTATCGCCAACCAAATTTGCAAGGGGAACCACCTGTGTCACAATTTTGTCCCCTTGGGTTCCAATGTGATCTATGTGCCTACTGGCACATAGAACACATTCCAACTCAGGAGACGATTTTTAGCTATCGCTAGCGATTCCAATTGTAATTGCATTACACGATTTGTAGAAAATTCCAGTGAAATTTCACATATTTTTAAAAATAGTCCGTCAACTATTTCTGTTCCGCACATACGTGCGGAACGGATTTTCATTTTCCGCGTGGTTTAGTATTGCTGTAGATAGGGATTTCACAGAACAGGCGTGTAATAAAATTCATTATCGATTGTTAAGGACCTCAAAGCAAACTGTATTGCGCCCTGGCTCTTTTATCTTTTCGAGGCTGGTACCCAACATGAAATATCCGATAGAATCAAGCCTGGAAATAAGAAGACTGTAATCTGCAGAACTAGGTTCCGAGCGGGGGAATTTGGTGATGCTACCTTGCACATCAGGGTAGTATCACTAAATTTACCCTCTGTGTACCTTAGTCTGAATCACGATCTCTTGCCTAAAGAGAAAGAAGTGGCCAAAGGGATAAATTGGCCCACTGTATGGGATAGCATCGGTAAATTCACCTTCTAAGAACTTCATTCTGCAAATGACAGATCGCGTATTTCCAAGCTTGGATAGAATAATGGGTAGAGTGTTCGAGTGATGTGACTTAAATGCCTTATGTCTACTGGTATATCTCGATGGGTAAAAGACAGGGTAAACGTCAAACAGCTCTCAGGCCACCAGTCTAATTTTGTTCGGAATTCGACGCTGGTATGGGCTATTTGTCTATCCACTTTTCGTGGAGTTTGTCCGCAGATGACCATTGATAAAACGTGATCTTCCTTTATTCACAAAGATATTTTGATATTCTTCAGAGGCCCAGTTACAGATATTCCAATCAATGAGTGTACGCATCAAGATTTCGTGTAACTACACAGTGTAATCACAAAACAATAGCTGTATTTAGGTGTTTATACTTCATTCAGAAGGACTTAGTTTACAAACATGTCAAACAGCATTTTAATGTCATTTAAGATTCTGCCAAATCAGTTCTCGGTTGAGAACCATATCTAGCGTAGCGTTGATTCATAGAAAATGAATGTTTATGGCACTTTTAGATTCAGTTATCTGGAATATTTCAGTTGGTCGGATGGAATATTTCAGTTGGTCGGAAAAGCGAACCGTTTGTTCGCTTTTACGACCGACTGAAGTTTTATAGCCGATTGAATTTAAAACATTGACGATGGGCTATTTAAAGGATTGACTACTTCCAGGTAATAATAGCCTTGGACTCCTTGCAGAATTAGAGTGGTGGCTTGGGTGAACGTCAATTACCAAGTAAGGTATCGATATTTGTGATTTGAATATGCTGCACCGCCCAGTAACAGCTTGCCACTGCGCAGCTCGGTGTCAATCATTGTACGTTACCAGGTTATTCAAATTAATGAATACCCCAGCTCAGAAGGTAACTATTACCAAAAGAATGTTTTAAAATTTGGGTTTGTTTCAGTGTGTAACAAGGCCATGTTGCTGGATACTCAAGCACACAACATGTTCGGTTGGTATAAACTAAAATATTACACTTCATTGGAGACCATGTGGCATTTTTCAATAATGCTATAAACAGAAAAGTATACGTATACACATGAATATAAAACAAATGACCCCAGAGGATGAAATCCTAGCAGCTTCTGAAAATTACAAGTTTGGATATCAGAAATCCCAGTTCACTCTGGTTCACTAGGTAAAATGATACCAACTGTTTTTAATTGGTTCAGTACAAAGCTACACCATGTAGACAAAATTGATGAGTTACCTGTTCTTTTGCTGCATTGATTACTAACTCCACTGGTGTTTAAGTTGAGAAATCACAAAATGCTGTCAGCAAACATAATTTTTAGAATTGTTATTAGAGGGTATACGTGTAAACGATTACTTTGTAAGAAGTTATTTTTCTCATCAAAAGGCAACTGGAAATCCGAGTAGTCAATGCCATGAGTACATTGTGAAATAAAAGATATGCGGTTAAAAATACATAGATATCTAGATCAATTAACCTACTGAATGATGTCGAAATTTAAAAATTTCACGCCAAACATTACATAAAGCAACTTGAAATTTAACCAATCAAAATCTTTTACATACATATATTATTATAACAGACGCGATTTATTACATGTTATCACGATAAAATTAATTATGACCTTTGGCGGCTGTCGTAAAATAAGTACAATTCTATACCATCGGATTATCCCCAAATATTGTGATACACCATGGTATGCCAGGATATTTTAAGATAATACAATCGCGTAATATCGTAATTTTCTGAGGTAGGGCACACAGGTTTTGACACTAACGAAACATTTTAAAAAAATCAGTGTGAACAACCCAAATGAAAACTAACTAGCATCCCACCTGCAGCAATTAGTTTAATCGCACCGTTTTTATTTGACAAATGGGTAGGACAAAGCAAAACGGCACGATAGGAAAATTATTTATTGAGCTATGAAAAACTCATCTCGACCATTCATATGCAAGCAGATTGAATATCATTAAAGACAACTGAATTATAAGTATATATATATATCGTCCAATTAACACAAAAATGGTACCATGGGCGAAAATTGTTTCTTTACAAAAAAAATAAAGAAAATTATTTAAATCTATAGGTGTCAAAATTCTGGGGTTCAATATTAATAAATGAAAAAAGTCGGTACCATCTATAAAACTAAATTTGTCCTGCTGCAACAAGATAATATATATGTATGATTTCCTGCAGGCTGCAGCTAGGTCAGGGGCGGCGGAAGCTCAATAAAAGTGGAGAGGCACACATTTGCAATGCTACATGGTTCGACGCAGTGTAAGAAAGGTTACAATCGTATATTGGTAAATGTACCATGACTCGCTATAGTCTCTCGTTTAAATGCCGCTGTGTGGTCACTGTCCTGTCCGTTTCTTCTGCTTCAACCATCTTGGAAGATAATTGAAGTAAAGAAACGGAACGAAGCGACTGAAAGTGGGATTCTTTGGCTAAATATTGTTTGTATTTGCAAATTATGTTACAGGAATGCCTGTATATTGGCATGTTTGCATGCGCCCATTTTAAGTCATTCTGTAACTGCGAAACATATCTGTGGAAAAAGGTGGAGGAGCACGCGCCACCTGTGCGCCCCCCCCCCCCCGGCTCCGCCTCCTCTGTGCAAGTTTCCACCTTTTAGATAGAACTGCGTTGCTTGTATTAAGTCACGATTTTTAGCGTACGATCACAATAGATATCACTGACATGGCACCTTGTGACCCACAATCATCATTATTGAGATAATGCTACTTAACCCTTTACCCAACGTAACGGCCAAAACCGGCCAGCGCTATTCTCAAAAATCTCCAGTTAATTTTCATTATTTTTTCATTTTTTTGTCTCAAAAACATAGGTTATGACCCCTCGTTGGAACGAGGTCAACGAGCTCGTTCCAACGAGGGGTCATAACCTATGTTTTTGAGACAAAAAATGAAAAAAATGAGTTATTCAAGAATTTTTTTGGCAAGTGTCGTCTGCTTTTCATGTTAGGTAAAGGGTTAAATCTGTTGCAGCAACATTTTATTTGTGATTAGTGTATTATTGTATGTGTTTCTCATTTGAACAGGAAGCAGTAAATAAAATATTTACAGTTGACCCTTTGCCCCATTCATTGCATGCAGAATAACATTGTTGAATAATGCATTTTATCCAAGAGAGGGAACAGTACATATTGTCTGCAAGCCTCGAAAATCCGTTGGGTTAAAAATGACCCCAAATCAACTGGGTTGAGTGAATATGAACCCAGTTGTGTTCATATTCACTCAACCCAGTTGATTTGGGCTACTTTTGGGGTTCATATTCAATCAACCCAGTTGTTTGGGTTAATTATTAATCTAGCTGATTTAAGGGTGCATGGAGATTAAAACTGAAATATCAATGCAAAAAGAAGCATTTCACTGACTGGTGCTGTCAGTTGCCCGTGGTGGTCAAACCGGGAACTAGTTTGTGACAAGTGGCCTGTTGTACAGCATTACAATGCTGGGATTTGGAGGATGACGAAGACCATTCAAAGAAGAACTCCAACCTGATCCATTCTGTTATAGAGCAAGTAAAGGAAAACATTCAAATTTATATTCTAAATCTGTGTGGAACCATAATACATGTATTTATCATATGACTCGTCCGTTTTGTTTACTTTAAAACATTTGATATTTTGCTTTCATATTAATCAGTGATATATAAAGCCTTCCGTCGACTTCATTGGTCACTTTCAAAACTTGACAATTTGATTGGCTGAACAAAATACAACTGGGGCCATATTTTCATAATTCGCATAATTGGGATTGAAAGATTTCATTGGTCAATTTCAAATATGGACAGTTTGATTGGCTGAACAAAAAACAACTGGGTCACATTTGCATAATTTGAGGAGGGAGAATTTACATAATCTGCCATATATAGGTTGGGTTATTTTGCATTAACCCTTTACCTAACATAACGACCAAAACCGGCCAGTGCTATATACGAAAAATTTTCATTTTTTGCTTCCAAAACATAGGTTATGACCCATCGCGCCCATTCCAGTGAGGGGTCATAACCTATGTTTTGGAAGCAAAAAATGAAAATTTTTAGTTATATGATGATATTTTTTCCAAGTGTCGTCTGCAACACACGTTAGGTAAAGGGTTAAAAAGTCATACTAAGTCGTTAAATTGTGCATATGTGTGTCAAATGATAAATAGAATATGAAATTAGTGTTTTTCTCATATGATATTTACGAAACTGGTCCGAATTTTCCGTCTGGGGCTCGCCAGAGGCTCGCCCAAACGGAAAATTCTTAGACTCGTTTCATAAATATCATATGAGAAAAACACTCATTTCATATCCTCTATCTATGGCTAGGAAAGGAAAGCCATATGTTGCTTTTCCAATGAAATACAACGATTTTCTTGGATTTAAAATTATTAAAATTCGATTATATTGGTAATATGTACATAAACCGTCGGCAAGTAGATTGGTTCAAAGTGAGATGGATTTAGGTTCGAAAAGCGTGTCCAAGCAGTATATTATTCATTTACTATTCATTTGTCTTGGAAAGGTTTAAAGAAAAGAGAGTGTTAAAGAGAACATCAAATCTTTCCAAGTATGCACTAGTGTAGTTCAATGAGAAGATTTTGGGGTTGAACTACAGCCGGGAAAGCGCAGTGGCTCAGTTGTTAGAACATTGGACTTCCAATCGAAAGGTCGGTCTTTCATCGCTGCCCAGCAATAACAACATTGTGTACATGGACAAGATAGTTAATCCCGATTGCTCATGTCGGGGCAAGGTGGTAGCGCTATGTATTAAGATGAACAGCATGTCGACGGTGCACTTGCATTCAACCACTGCTAGCTCTGCTTGTGCAGAGTCAGTAAGTGGCAGTGCCCGACAGTTTCTCGCCACTGTTCAGTGGTTTTCTATGGGCAGTTCGTCTTCCTCCGCCTGTAAAACTATCCGACTCGATGTGGCCTTGGCTATTCAAAGTGTTGTTAAACGCCAATGAATAAACAATACATTGTTAAACGCCAAAAATAAACAAACAAACATGTGGAGTATTGAAAGACGACCAGCTGGGGACATGAAGATCGCGGGATTATTGCTTGCCAATGATATGGTACTTTAGTCTCAGAACGTGAAGAAGGGCAAGAGCAAATGCTGGCAGTCGTTGGGAGATATGGGAACACATGGAGACTTGAACTGAAAGGAAATAAAAGCAAGAGTATACCTGAATACTGTAAACTGCTGAGTGTAGGAGAGGCAGGTGACTGTTTATTTGGGGGTCAACATGGACAAAACGGGAAAAGGCATCTCCCGAACCAACATAAATAAACTTAAGTAATAAGGAGATGCCATTACTTAAACTGCTGAAATCTTTAGAGGAGAATAGCTTCATTAAGTTTTTGTTATGAAAAACAAATTGGAAGATGATGGGTGTACCAAGTTTGACATATGGCACAAAAGTAGTTCCTTTAACCCAAACGGTTGTAAAGTGTTCAGAACCTCCGCTGAATGATGCAGATAGATGACTACTAGGATCGAGCAATGCAGCATCTGAAGCAATCGGGGGTGGGGGTGGTGGGGGCTTGCTGGATGAGCAGGGTACACTTGATGAAACTGTTTTATCATAACTATTTGGTTAATTCCCCTGACAGCTGGAGGTGTAAATTAACGTTTCAGAATATTTGGGATTCCAATATCAACAGAGCTGGCTTCGGTAAGTGAGAGAGTTAATGGAAAATTGTCCAATAGAGATCTCTGACCTGGAAGGGGGAACAGCTCAAGGTGAAAGACTTGTCAGGGAAAGAATCATAGATTGTAACCAAAATTGGAAAGAAGGAGTCCGCGCCAAGAGGTCTTTGCATATAAGCCGAAGACTGTATTTGAGGAGTAACCAGATGGTACCTTTGGGAGGTTAATGCTATTCAAACTGAGGTCGAGGTCGATGAACCATAGGGGAGGGGTTAAGAAAGATGGTGGCAAGGATGGTCAAATTTGGGAACAATGGAAACCTTGGGTCTCTTTCTGTTAAAATGTCCAAAATATCAGTCCGAGGGAACAAGATTCGCTCGTACTATAATGCGGCAATGGGATGGGGGAATGAATGATATGTGGGTGCTGGGTGATACAAAGGAGAGGAATAAATGCTGATCAGTGAAACTGAGAAAAAAAGAATTACGGGATAGCATTAAACTGTTCGTGTCTGTTTAATGGCCGAGAGACGGAGTGGGGAAGGGGTGGCATTTGGGAGCACGGTGATAATCATATGTAAACCTTAACAAATCAGCAGCTGGCTAAAGGGTTATTATTAAAACAAATTGTCAATATCTTTTACAAAAGACAAAAGTCACTTTGCAATGCTGGAATAATTCCCGATCAATCTTATGACAAGTCCAAAAGTTAATCAGCGAGGAAAAATACAAAAGACAAATTACCTTGCCCTTGCTTTTGAAAACAAAACTGCATGAGGGGGATATAGCCTAAATCACTTGGGTTAAAAATTAACTCAAATCAACTGGGTTGAGATAATATGAATCCAACTGAGTTCATGTTCACTCAACCCAGTTGATTTGGCTTCAGTTTTAATCCAACTGATTTCAGAACTTGGCATCTTGTTGCACATTTTCTGGTGTTGTGTTGTGTTTTTACAATATGAGTAATGCGACAAGGTACCTAGTACAGATGGAACCTTTTTGCGTTACAAAGTACAAAATATTGTTGCACAAAAAGGTACTGATGAACAGAATGACCCTGAAGTTCAACAATGCAGCTGACCTTTGACCTCACACATTTGTATAACACAGACTTCGCATACATCTAAATTATACTGATGAGAAATTCAGAGACAGTGCATTGATACTCGAATAATATCAACTTGCAACTTTCTTTTGCGATTATCTCTGAAGTTTCTAAAGAGCCGATGGCATCTTATTGCAGCGGACGATATATAATTCGTGGAGCTTTCAAGGAGGTCTAACCCTATTCAGCATTTAATGAGTTTCCAGGGCACGGGATTTTTTCAAATTAAACGAGTTTCCGTGAATTATTGGGGGCATGCGAACCCTTACAGTAATCATGCCTTGATGCTGCCCTTTATTAAAAGTTATAATGAGAACACCAGACATTATTCCGTCGTTTGAAAAATTTGTTTTGGGTAGGGAAGCCTGTGGTTGCATTGATGCAGTACAACTTCAAAGCATTTGTTTATTAGCTCCAAAATTTTTAGGCTCCATTCGAGTAAACGAACTTAATCCTTTGAGACTTTAATTATCCTGTCGTCACTCGGAATTCAGTTTCTTCAACGTTTTTCAAAATGCGACGTCAAACGTCGGAAAGTACAAATAACAAGATATTTTTCACATAAGTGATTATCTGGTTGAGGGCTAGATTATTTTTGGTGGTCTGAATTTGTTATTCAAAACTTGTTTTATTACAAATTATTGGAGAGTGCCCACAGGCACTCTCCAATAATTTGTAATAAAACAAATTTATAGAAGCAAAATATTATTTGTGTTTGACTGAATATGAAATATAAGCAAGGAAAGTGTTCGCTTTCCCTCTGATATCCTCGGTTTTGAAGCCCAGATAGTGGCTTCTAGTACTCAATCAGTTAAGAAGTCCTGACAGCAGGATTCTATTAGTATTTAAAGCTTCCATAGCATTTGGCTCAACGGTTGTCACTGAGCACTATTCGGCAGAAAATAGGAATTGAGGTTAAAACTTTAAAAAATCGAAAAATAATAACAAAACAAATTACCACAAAGTATCAACGCGCTGTTTGATTTCGTACGTCATGAGACGTACAGAAGTATCAATGGGTTAAACATCTCAACGTTCCTCTGCGTTAGAAACTGCCGTAGAAATATATCGAACACTGCCCTTTCATCGTTTTGTATTGTATCTGTGTTAGCCAGGGAGCGCGGTGAGAGCATTGAACTTTAAACCGAAAGGTCCACTGAGTAGCAGAAACTGTGCCGTGTACTTGGGCAAGGCACTTAATCCCAATTGCCCGCCTGATTGGGGGGGGGGGGGGGGGGGGGGGGGCAGCGGTGGCGCTGTGTGGTTAGGCATACTGCACGTCGATGGTGCACTTGTCTTCAACCAATGATAACTCTGCTTGGGGCCCTGACGGTTACTCGCTGCTGCTCGTTGGTTCTCGCAGGGTACTCCGGATTCCTTCACCCGTAAAATGTAAATAAACAAGTAAATAAATAAATACCTGCGTTACCCCTCCTGTAGCTTCTTGTACAAGGGTTCTTGTTATTGATATGGCAGGGATGTAGCCTGAAAAAACGGAACATACCACACTGCCAGCCCCATAAGCTACCATTTCCTGCAAAATAAACACAAAAGCTCAGGGTATGTTTATGAGTGCCTTCAGATCTTAAAACAAAATATCCACTCCGTTTCCTTTCCTCGCTGAATCGAAATTGGCAGGGAATCTGCAAAAACGAAGGGTGTGCTGACTTTGATACGTCGTGAACGGGAGCTGGGAACATCAAAACCACCTTTAAATAACGAGTTCTTATTTTCAATTTGACAAAGGGCGAAAGCGTTTTCATTTTCTCTTCAAACATTTGGCTGAAAGCTGAGAGTGTGTATCGAAGGGCAGTGGAACGTTATGGCGGGGTTTTAACCTTCTATTTTATTTATTTTTTGTTCCAAATCCCGTGGTTACGGGTCATATTTTAAGCAATCATTTGCACAACGCCTTAATCTCTATGTGGGCACATATGAGAGTACATGTATACACACGTATGAAGGCTTAACTTAAAATAATTAGGTGCGGTACAAGTGGTCCCTTGGGTGTAACGAGGCACCATTTGCAATTCATTGGCATTTCATATGGCGCCTTGTTGCCCCCAAGGTACAAAATATGCTTTAAATTGTTTATGAACCAGGCTGGTAATCAGCAATTGGTGAAAACGTTAATGCGCATTAACGAGCTCAATCATCTCCGTCATCAGATGTACTCTCCGAAAGCTGAGAGGCCCCTCAACTGATATTCGACCAGGCGCGTAGTCAGGATATCAAAATTAGGGGGTAAGAGTAATATCTAGGAGGGGGGGGGGGCACGCTGAATATGATTCGATGCATCTTCCGAGCCTCGCAGCGGCAAGGTGGGGGCGAGCACAAGAGTGGGTGTTCCCCTTTCATTGCAGGGGGGTCCGAGGGACAAATGTTGAAGTTCGAGACAAAAAAACGCAATTTCCTTGACTCTGAGCCCGGTTGTGTACATAATTTATAAGATGTGAAAGGCATCAATAATTAGGCCACAATGTGGCCTAACCCCTTGTGAAAGGCATAAATAATTAGGCCACAGTGTGGCCTAACTATTGATGCCTTTTATAACTTATAAATTATGGACATAAAAGACTCAGAATCAAGGAAATTGCTAGATATTAAAATGTCTTGCCTAATGTTCCCTATGGCTTAACATGGGGAGGGGCATGACTGATTTTTTTTTTGGGGGGGGGGGGCGGGCGGGGAGCATGTGTCCCCCTCAGCCCCACTCCTCCCTCCCCCAAGCCACGCCACTGCGTACGATGAACTTTTTAATTCAGGCTCTAAGGAATCACAAGAAAAGTTTCCGGCATGAAAATTCTGGCTAAATTCTTTAGCTGAAACTGCTTTTTTCTGGTTATGATTTTTCAAAGAATTTGAAGATATTGTCTGCTCACTGTGCGAGAGTTTTTGGTAATAATGCACATTCAACATACCCAGATAAGTGATATTCGCTGAAAAAGATATCGTACCTGGTTTGAGTCAATTTTATAATTATTCTTCTTGGCTACTATTTTACACATAGAAACTGATTGTGCGAATGCAACTATTCCCATTGCAATTGCATCGGCGATGAAATCCTTCGCAAGTGTAATGTCGGGTATCTGTGCCGTTGCCATCCTGAAATGCAATAGACAAACTCTAATTCAAGAGTTCTGAGTATTTCGGAGCTCGGAGTATTTGAGCGTCAATAAATTTAAAAAGTTGGGACATTCAAGAGGCCAGCAACTATTTTATGACAATTTTTTTCAAATTTATACAAAAGTACAATAGAGATTACTAAGGAATGATCGTTTTTTTGTCTATTTCTTGGGTTATGAACCCCAAAAAACAAAGTCCAAACTGTGTAAATGGGCGTAGCCCATTTACGCGATGTTTGGACTTTGTTTTTTGGGGTTCATAACTCAAGAAATAGACAAAAAGAAACGATCATTCCTTATAATTAAACGTTCGCGACCCAAATAAATAAATAGTGCTAGTCGTCCTCTACTTCAGCGAACAAAGACTTAAAAACTAAAACTGGTAGACATATTATTTATCTGGCATAAAAGAGGGCGCATATTATTGAAATGCAGGTAGCAATTGACACACTTTCCAAGTCAAATGCACTTATGTCATTAATTTTTTTATTGACCAATGAATTACGTAATGCAAAGAAAACGTCATAAGCCACGCCTCCCTCAAATTTCATTCAACTGTTCACTTCACGTAAAAGTTACGTGAAGTGGTAGGTGGAAGTCGGCCATCAGTATTACATTGTATTTTGGTTTTGACCATTTCCCGAGAACTGAAAAACACAGTTTGTAAAAGTGGAGTTAGAAAAGTGGAGTTAGATATAAAGCCAGATGACATGAAATTAGTTGAATTCTGGTAGTGTTCATTCATTGGAAATGGAAACTGAAAACTTTTGTTCAAATGAGCTGCGTTACTAGTGGATGGCGTCACTGATGTAGCGTTTTCTTGTTGCACTTGGGCAGGTTGTGGCTGAACCACGACAGAGGACAGGGTTTGACTGATGGTTTGTTTTTGTATGGTGGAACATTCCCTGTTGTAACTACGAACTGAACTTTCATTTCTGTGACCACTCATGTACATAATGTGCCTAAATTCAAACTCAGCATCATTCATTGCCTGGATACTTGTCGCACGTAAACAATGTGCTGTGTAAGATTTACTGCAGTTTGCATTGCGTGAAATGTCACACATAAACTTCGAAAACTGATATTCTTTGACACTTTTATCGTGAACCACACAGGTTCAGCGGAAGGTGAAAGAAGAGCATTCTTAGTGCACTGATTGAAGAGGGATTTTGCATTTGGATCAGTTTTTTCCATCAAGAGTCGAAGGGATTTCACTGGACAAAAATTGTCAGCTCTTGTGTACATTCGTTTATCTGACGGCGCTTCTTCATTGAGAAGCCCACCCTGACGGTTCTTTTGGTGAGTTTCGTGTGCAATTACCACATATTCGCAGTTATTTTCATCGTGGCAAAACTTAAAGGAATTCATTGTTAGTTGTTTGTGGAATTCAATGCCCCGACTTACAAAGTGGATCGCCAGATTATACCACACTCGGTATCCCAGAATGACTGGATTTACTGAAGAGTGCAGGTATGTGCCAATTTTACCCAAATCAGTTTTGTCAATAATCTGCTTATGACAGGTTGGGCGTGACAAACCATGTTTCAAATTGAATTTTAGTTTCGCATCCAACATATTATTTGCTTCCTTGAAAGCTTTGTCTCTCACAATGTCAATTTACAGGCCCAAGTCGTGCAAATGCCTATTTATGGCGGATCTAACATTTTTCATAGTGTTTTTATGATATTCTGCAGCTTGGCTTGGGTCTAATTTTGAAAAGCGTTTCTCTTGATTTTTAGGCTGTGCTTCAGCATAGAATTATCGTAAATGACAGTTCAATTCACTTGGCTCGATTGTCATAAAGTTTACAGGCTGGCCGCAATTTTCAACACTCCAGTCTTGAAACAATTTGAACCCCACTTAGTATTTTTCTTGGTCGACTTTGATTGGCGACCTTCTTCTAATAACTGGAGGCTTTCTTCAGTTAATTTTTTAAACCGAGCTGTGACAGTCAATTTTCCTCAACCGTGACAGCCATAGCTCTCTCCATTTCTAAATTAGCACTTTTCGCCCACCTCTGCACTCTCGTCCTCAAACTCTTCATCGAGAAAAGATAAATTATCAAAATATTCTTCCTCAAATATAAAATCATTTTGAGTTCCAAAAATCTTATTCAAATTAGCAACGTCAAAATTGCCGTATTCGTCGTGACCAGCCATTGTTTACAATCGATTTGGGCAAAACGATCAACGCAGACGATCACCCAGTGTGCGTGAAAATTGAAATGTCAAACAAATACAGTTGTGAAGAAAAAGAAAAACTGACCCACCACTGTCATTTAAATATTTTATAAATAATTTCATGGTGATAAATTAGTAATATAAATTTATTTTTCTTTTTCACATTTAGAACATGCCAGTGTTCTAACTTCTATTGATTTGACACCATGTTGCAACTCCGAAGACTGGTATTTTAGGGGCGTGGCTGGGGGCGGACCTAATTGTGTTTTTTTTTCGGTTCATTGAGTTATGAAAAGAAAAAACAGAATCGTGTGAGCCAATCGTTTTATCTGAAAACGCATGAACCGAAAAAAAAGTTTAATTATCACTAACTGAACGTAAATTGTGAGTTGGAAAATGGATACAGCAGCAAGTTGAAGCTTATATAAGCTGTCTTCATATCAGAAAAGGGACGATAAGTTGACCTGAGAAGATCGTATGTTCCACCAAACAGCAAGATGGCAATCTATAGAACAAGGTATCAATGAGTTTAAGTACAGCAGAGTTCAGCAAAATTTTAAGGGTGATTTATCAGGGAGCACGATTGCTTAGTGGTAGACTGTTGGACTTCTATGCTAGAGGTCCCGAGTTCAATCCACGTCCGGGACGACCCGCGTTGTGTCCTTGAGCGAGGCGCTTTCTCCCGGTTGCTTACGTGGTGGCACGATGACGCCGTGTACTAAGGCGAACTGCACGTCGATGGTGCACATGCCTTCAACCGCTGTACCTGCTTGCGCGGAGCTTGAACAGAGTTAGAATGTTGAGGAGCAGACAGTTGCTCGTCGATGCTTCGTGGTTCTCGCCGGGTACTCCGGCTTCCTCCACCCGTAAGACTGTCACGGTCACGATTAGCCATTGTGAATACGTATGTGACTTTAACACCAATAAATAAATAATGGTGATTTATCGGAATATGAGTGGTGCAGTTAGAAGAAATGATTTGAGCCGATTAACTGGTAGCGTACACCATGAATCACAGAGAATGAACCAGGTGGAAGCCATTTTAATAGTGCACTGTGTCCATAGAGCTTATGTTTCTTCATATGAAAAATCAAGTATATATCATCCGTTGTGACCTGAACAATGGAAGTTGAATACCAATTCTCAAATCACTTCATCCATCGCTTCGTGACAGGGTTTTTTGTTTAATTGGGAATTTTCGCCAAACCTCTTCATTTGTGACTCAGCTTTTGATTGAAATAAACGCTTTAGCACTGCAGACGGCACCTTTTTCCACTCAAGTGACGATATGCAATGCCAGTACTGTTAAGTGTCACATTACGATTTATGATCCATTGTAAACTCCTGGTCTTAACTCATGCCCAGAGTCGAGTGTCCTTTTGATATCTCTGCCCTCACTGCCCGTGGATACTTCCGTTGCCCTTGTACAACGCCATTCATTTCACGCCACACGCAGTGTCAATTTTTAAATCATCAAATGTACATACACAGAACGACACACGCGTGTGAATCAGCTACTCGATATGGCACTAGAGGCCTCGGGCCTCGTGTTTTATCCTTCCGCGATGGCACAAGTGCCATATCGATCAACCCATTCACACGCGAGTGTCGTTCTGTGTTTATTACACGCCTTCACGCCTATAAAAGCAATTATTAGAAGGACACTCTGTAATTCATTTGACAACATCGTCCCCAAGTTCCAATATGTTCTACATGCCATTAGGCACACAAAACACATTGGAACTCAGGGAACGGACTATCAACAAAAAGAACACATTTTATCGCCAACCAAATTTGCGAGGGGAACATGTGTTACCATTTTTAGCTATCGGTAGCGATTCAAATTGTAATTGCGGTTCACGATTAGAAAATTCCAGTGAAATCTCGCTTCTATTTAAAAATAGTCCGTCGACAATTTCCGTTCGGCACATGTGTGCGGAACGGATTTTCGTTTTCCGCATGGTTTACTCGTGCTGTAGATGGGGATTTCATAGAACAGGCGTGTAATAAAAATATACTCTAGCCACACTTTCTGGTCTATTTCTTCACCTTAAATCGTATTTCAGTCGGAAAGCTTTACATGGGTTTGAAATGTGGTCGAGGTAGACAAAAAAAAAACGACCAACCGGGCTGAAGCTGGAATCAAATTATCAAACGCAGCTGAATTTGTTTACATTTTCAGATACTACATCATATCCTAACTAGAATGTTTATTGACACAATTGCCTGCACTCAAGATTTTAATTAGTCTGTGTGAAAAACACAATTGTTTTTGTATGTTTTTTTTTTCTATTCTTATTCTTCTGGTTTTCTGTCTTCTCGTTGGTTCGTTGTTCGCACGATAACTCGAACACACATTTTCCTATCACGCTGCTCTTTGGTTTACCGATAAACAGTCCAGTCAAGAGTACTCGTCCATCTATCTTTGTCAAGATCCTGGGACATTCGGAATGTCCCTGTGGGTGTTTTGAATTTAGTTCACGCGCATATCTCAAGCTTGGCATGACCTATGAATCTGGTACAACACAAAATGAGTCGAAACTTGTTGGAGTTCAGGGGGACATTGAGCGCATTTTTCAGATTTGCTGAAAATTGCATTTTTATTACCCCCAATGCATTCCCGAAATTAATATATGTACTTCCTCAAAAAGTGAGCGGGGTGTATTTCGTCACTCAAAAAAGTGGGCGAAGCAACACAAACTGTGAAAGTGGGTCACTGTCTTATCTCGTGGATGGTATGACCTAAGGTCCTGAGACCAACAGCGAATGAGACGAAACTCTAGGGAGGTTCAAAATATAGGTCAAGATCCCTGAGGTCGCCCAGGGGTCAATGAGTGCATTTTTTCTGAATTGTTGGAAAGCACATATTATGACCCCCAATGCATTTCCGAAGTTCATACATGCATTTTTTCACTCAAAAAAGTGCGCGAGACCAAACATTTGGAATGTGGGTCACGCCCTTTTCACAAGCGCGGTATGACCAATGGACAGTGACCATCACCAAATGAATCTGAACTCAATGGAGATTTCAAATATAGGTCATGGACACTGAGCTCACCAGGGGTTCACTGAGTGCAGTTTTCAGATTTGCTGGAAATCACATTTGATGAGTTCATACATGAATTTCGTAACTAAGGCTGAGCTCAAAATTTTGATAGGGAGTCACGCCCATATCTCATGCATCGTATGACACAAGAACCTGGGACCAACACCAAATGAGTCGAAACTCGTCGATGTTTCAAAATATGGGTCCAGGTCACTGTGGTGACCCGGAGGTCATTTGGGTGTATTTTTTCAGAATTACTTGAAATTACATTTTAAAACATCGTATGACAGAAGAACCTGGGACCAACACCAAATGAGTCGAAACTCGCTGAGGTTTCAAAATATGGGTTCAGGTCACTGTGGTCACCCGGAGGTCATTTGGGTGTTTTTTCGGAATTACTTGAAATGACATTTCAAACTCCCTAATACACGTCTGAAGTTCATACGTGTATTTCATTACCCAAAATGTCGGCGGAAAAAATGTATTCATTTCTGATTCCTTTATAGAACATATTGAAAGCTCTGCACACTAGTTCTTTGTTTCCTGATTTTTTGATCTGATTCCTGTGTGAAAATCTTTAAATAATCTTTAAGAAAACCTATTTCTAATTTATTTAAAGATATTTTACTCCCGGAAATAAGTCTCCATACATTCTGTCTCCACATAGTTTGTTTCTGATGCTTTTACTATTTTCACACAGACTCGAATTTACCGATCACAGTAAAATCTGTTTCTCTAGTGTTTAAACTCATTCTGTAATCTTGTAAGATAGCCGAGGGGAATGGGGAATGAGCCTCGTGCCGTCACTTCCTCCTCCTGCTTCGTCCGCCTCGGATATTTCGTCCCAGCGCAACTTGCACGTTAGTTAGGTAGCTTTGGTCATATAGCCAGAGATGCTAAACGTGACCTTAAACAACAATAAATACAAACAGAGTTAAGTAGTGGAGACGTTATATCTTTTGGTTTCTCCAAAACTGATGCAATATGAGGACATTTCTCAAAAACTGATGAACACTTCAATAATACTAACCGTACTAACTTTATAATGTTCACTCCCGAGATCTAATAATTGGCTCAACCAATAGCAAAGCTACGCCCATAATGTCTTTACGTGGTGGTTGATCCTAAATCTTTTTTCTGAAAA
Source organism: Pictodentalium vernedei (assembly GCA_031216915.1). NCBI lineage: Eukaryota > Metazoa > Mollusca > Scaphopoda > Dentaliida > Dentaliidae > Pictodentalium > Pictodentalium vernedei. The sequence continues at coordinate 338,526,289 of CM062297.1, read as the reverse complement.
GGTTTTCCAAGATTCGATGGCGGGTGATGATAAAAAATGAACAACAGTTAAACTTGATGCTTTTGAATGGGGACTCTTGCACAGTAAAAATATGGACGAGATCTGACCGAAAAAGGCTACTTTCCAATGTCAACGCGGGTTTCTTGAAATTGGTTAAACGATCGCTTTATTCATTTATAGTATTCGCCACAAAAGAAGAGCTTTAGGATAGGTATTCTACACGTTAGGCATATAGCATTCTTCTGATATTCGTGAGGTTTTTAGGCCATTCAAAAATGACCGTAAAAGGTGATATTCTATCACTTTGCTGATGCTATAGTATAAGCTGTGGGAAATATTTCATGCCCCCAGTGTGTGTTAACCCACAGCACATTTGCATATAGTAATGAAAGCAAATGGAGGGACAGGTTATAGTGCTTTGGGTTGCGCAACGCAGATTTTCTAATATATATCAGTAAGAACGCCAGTTGTTTCTTCTTGCATTCAACTCGATTGAAGCCACATCACATATATCAAGATAAAACTAGGAGATAAGCTTGGTAAATCTTTTTCCAGAGGAGACGACATACACAAGCCTATTAGGTGAATGCCGAATCTCGATTCTCTAAACACATAGTACACTCTATGTATCAGTTTGCATTTTTTTGCTAAGTACTGTTTAAAACAAACATTTCCAAATGGAATGAAATACTGCTTTTTGATTGGCTGAGAGGAAAGTTGTAACTTTTAGTCCACAGTATCTTTTTTATGTTTTCACCGTGGTTAGCTACGGTGTAAAAACAGAAATACACAGAAACTGGTAAAAAAGGGCTGAAAAGTCCTGTTTAGTTACATTATTATAAATATTTATTTACTTGCTCATTTATATGTTTGAAAATATAAAAATATGGCTAACTGAATATTTTGAAGTAACTTATTACACAAAAACTTTAATGAAAATAAAAATACATATGTAACATTTAGGGATTTATTTATTTATTTATTTATTTATTTATGGTGATATATTTTTGGAAGTGGTGTGGTGCGTTGTATTGGTGTCAGCTAAATAAAAAATGACTCAAATTAATTTTAAGAAACGCTTTGCAAGTGATGCTGAAACTGAAATTTTAGAAAAGAGAACAAAAGTAACACAAGTAAATACAGCCAAGTGCAACAAAAATATTTCCAATTTACTAAGAACATATTTATTGGAAAAAGGAGAAAATGTTGATTTTGAAAACTATATTAGCTGAAGCGTTAACAGAACGAAAGGGTTTGGAAATAAATCCGGTATCCTTGAGACTTCTGGGGTGTATGGGAATTTATACCGGACTGGGGGTTCATACACCCTTCGGCTGAGTTGCCAGACCAGAGTAAATTCCCATACACCCCAGAAGACACAAGGATAACAAATATTGTTTCCAAATGAAACAAAATACTGCGTTTTGATTGGTTGAGAGGTACAGTGTAACTTGCAATCCTCAGTAGCTTTTTTTTACACCGTGGTTAATCACGGTGTAAAAACAAGAATTCGCAAAAGCAGGCTATATACCCATTTTTAATTATTAATCCATACCTTCTGCTTGGTTATGTTAGAACAAAAATAAAAATACAGGAAATTTAATATTTATGTGGAATAAAATATTACAAATATGGATGTCATAGGAAATGGCTCATTGAGCCAGTTCCAATGACATCCATATTTGTCTGATTTTATGAAGGAACGTACAAAGTACAAATTTTTGGTCAGTTTTTGCCCACATTGTTGGTTAAAGTATTGAGTACACCAAAATTCTTAGAAATAAATCCGTTATCCTTGTGTTTTCCAGGATGTATGGGAGTTTACACTGGTCTGGGAAATCATACACCCTTCGGCTTCGCCTCAGGGTGTACGAGTTCTCAAACCGGTGTAAATTCCCATACACTCTGGAAAACACAAGGATAACTAATAGTATTACTTTGTTATGCGAATGCTGCAAAGTATCTAGTGGTGGCAAACAGCAAAGTATCTTGTAGCGGCATCCTCTCGATTGTTGGAAGTTGAAAAAGTCATCCTACTAGTGACGGAATTAGACTGACTGCTGACCGAGCGACAGCCAGACACAGTCAAAGTGTTATTTGCAACATTTTGGCAGTGCTTGTGGCGCTTGATACAGTTATGGGACGAATTATGTTGAACAATATAATTGACCTGACAAGACAAATTTCAACATATCAAGCAGTTAGTATACTTCATGGCGTCATATCTTAGTTGCATTTTTTGTCTTGGGGAGCATGCCCTCAGACCCCCCTCCAATTCCCAACTCGGCCTACAGTCGAAAGAATACTCTGGGTCAGCCTACACCTACAAAAGGTAAAGATGATCCTTTCAGGTTACATAAATAGTCTGCAAGTTTTATCTAGCCTGCACTCGTCATCTGTGTTTCGGTGCTCAGCAAACAATCAAGCTTTTAAAACTGTACTTTCCAAACTTGTATTTTTCATCTGTGAGGGAAAATGACTGAAGTGAAGCATTAGAATTTTAAAAAAGATCAAGGTCATTTGCCTACTGGTAAAATGTCATTTTTTAAAAAATACAGTTAATTCAGTACTGCCATTTTTGTTAAAGATCATGGGAAATTAAATTCAGCAAAATACAGTTGCAAAAGCTTGATATAGTATTTGCCCAGGGCTAGCGTATCAAAACAGATTAAATAAATTATAAAAATACCAACAAAAAAAAAGAAGAAAAACAAGAGCGGTCATCTTGAACAGAAACCGACATAATGAATCTACATTAGGAAATCAATCTCTCTAGGATCCATTTTCAATCCTTGGGCCCCTCTGGAGTGACTAAAATAGTCCAAGCATCATGCCCTTTCTTCAGTTGATCATAATGTAAAAAGGGGAGTTCCCCTATGGAGTCCTTTGATACAACCTATGTGTATTAATTTTAGTTACACACCTCTGGAAGGTACTTAATAAAAACTTTCCAGTTCTTCCGGTTCCCATAGGCAGCCCAAATATTAAACCAGACACTTGATTTGAACAAACTTGAATCTCACCCCACCAGAGATGTTGCATTCCAAATACGAAAGCATTCTGATGGGTGGGCCTGAAGAAGAAGATTTCCTCATATTGCAAAAAGTTAAAATTCGGGCTCCCATAGGAAGCCCAAATATTAACTCAGGAACTTAATTTCAACAAAGTTGAATCTGCCACCTACCACCCCCCCCCCCCCCTTCCCCCTCCCACTGATGTTGTGTACCAAATATGAAAGCATTATGACTGGTGGATCTGGAGAAGAAAATGTTTAAAGAAACTTCCTCATATTGAACTAAAAAATTATTGGCTACCATAGCGAGCCCAGATCTTAACCTACGGACCCGATTTGAAGAAATTTGAATCTAACTCCCCCCCCCCCCCCCCCTCCCAGAGATGTTGTATAACAAATATGAAAGCATTCCGACTGGTGAATCTGAAGAAGAAGATTGTTTTAAAATTCCAGCATATTGAACTAAGTTAAAATTCGGGCTAACATAGGGAGCCCAAATATTACCCCAGGGACCCATTTTGAACAAACTTGAATATGACACCCCTAGAGATGTTCTAAATCGAATATGAAAGCGTTCTGACTGGTGAATCTGAAGACGATTTTTGAAACAATTCTCTCATATTGCACTAAGTTAAAATTCGTGTTCCCATAGGGAGCCCATTTATTAACCCAGGCACTCGATTTGAACAAACATGAATCTACACCCCCCCCCCCCCCCCCCCACATTCCAACTGGTGGATCTGAAGAGGAATATTTTTAAAGAAATTTCCTCATATTGCAATAAGTTAAAATTCGCGCTACCATGGGGAGCATAAATATTAACCCAGGGTTCTAATTTGAATAAACTTGAATCTGACTCCTCTAGAGATGTTGTGAACCAAATGTGAAAGGATTCTGACTGGTGAATCTTCTGAAGAAGAATATTTTTGAAGAAATTCCCTCATAAGGCAATCATAAGGCACTAAGTTAAAATCCAGTTTCCCATAGGGAGCCCATATATTAACCTAGGCACTCGATTTGAACAAACTTGCATCAGCCCCCCCCCCTCCCTAGAGATATTGTATAGCAAATATGAAAACATTCTGACTGGTGTATCCGAAAATATTTCCTCATAGTGCACTGAGTTAATTAAAATTTGGGCTACCATAGCGAGCCCAAAAATTAACCTAAGGACACGATTTGACCAAACGTGAATCTGACACCCACCCCCCCCCCCCCCACCCCTCCCGAGATGTTTTATATCAAATATGGAAGCATTCCGACCAGTGAAACTCAAGAACAAGATTTTTTTTAAATTTCCTCGTATTGCACTAAGTTCAAATTTGGGCTACCATAGAGAGCCCAAATATTCACCCGGGGACCCAATTTGAACAAACTTCAATCTCAGTAGTAGGAGATGAGGTAAACGTGCCAATTCAGGGGGACCCTGGGGGGACCTCGGAAGTGAAGTCATATCACGTGATCTGGTGGCGCCATGTTGTGTTGTCATGATAACCCGCGTGAGTGGCCATCTTGTGACGTCATCCCCATAGTGACGTGTGCTGTTAGTGCGCATGCGCACCGCGTATTGTTAGGGAGATACGTGTTTCTGTCATCTTGGTTTCTATGGTAGCACGTGGTTGCTATATTACCCAAAGGCTTCTCACAGGACAGGGGTATGTTCGGAGGATGTGTTCTTTCGTACAGGAGTAATTTCCCGATTCGTAGAATTACCACAAATAACCCGACAAGTTTTACTATTTCGAATTCTTTCAGAATTCTCTGTTTCTATCTATATATGCAATTGTTTTCGTCTATTTGACCATGTTCCTTTGCCCTGGAGTATACTCCAGTGGCGAAGAAGTTGGAACAGTTTAGCTTTTTGGTACTATTTTTAGCTTTTCCGGTGTGTTCTTGTTAGTTCTGATCCTATTCCGTGTACTCTTGTTGTTTCATTTATCCAGATCACCCAAGCAGTTCACTTTACTGGCGCTAATCAGATTGCTTGATTTCCCATAATCTGTATGCAGAGTTATCTCCCTTGTGTATATCAAAAGCCTATATCATTCCCAAACCCAGTAAGCTATCGAGCAGTTACTGAAAAGTCATTGCTCGAACGACTCGAAGTCCATCGAACAAATGAGCTAACGAGTAATTGCTCGTTCGAGTGACTCCTCGAACGACTCTTCGACTCATTTCGGAAAAAGGGGATTCTGCTAAACCCCGATGTTTCCCAAAAAGGGATTCTGTAAGTAGGATACTTATCTAAGGATACTATTACTTGTTTGGCCCAGCCTTCTGGATCACCCCAGGACATACCTATCGAAAAATCCCCTTACAAGCTAAAGAGCCAAGAGAGTAATTGATCCATGAGCAATTGCTCGAACGACTCGAAACCCATCGAGTAAATGAGCCTTAGAGCAATTTCTCGATCGAGTGACTCCACATACTACTCGAACGACTCGAAGTCCATCGAGCAAATGAGCTAACGAGTAATTGCTCGTTCGAGTGACTCGGACATACGACTATTTGACTCAAGTCAGAAAAAGGGTTGCCTAAGTCCAGTCATTTTCAAAAAGGGAGATTCCGTAAGTAGGACTTTTTCCAAAATAAGCCAAAGAGCCAAGAGAGTAATTGTTCCATGAGCAATTGCTCGAACAACTCGAAGCCCATCGAGCAAATGAGCTTTTGAGTAATTGCTCGATCGAGTGACTCCACCTACTGCATAACCAAAAACTGAAACTGATTCGAGTCAGAATTCATTAGTTATGGGACGGAAACCAAATTCAAGATGGCTACCATGGAAGCCATAATGAATTGGCCACTGGCGGCTATCTTGGTTCAGTTGACTGGCCCAAACTCGAAAAGAAGCTTTCTCTAGACACCAAAAATGCAATATTGAAAAATACAAATGATTCGAGTCAGTATTCATTAGTTATTGGACGGAAACCAAATTCAGTATGGCGGCCATGGCGGCTAGCTGGACCAAAATCGAAAAGAAGCATTGTCTAGTCATCCACAGGTTACCCATAAAATGATGATTTGATCAAACAAGCAGTTCTTTAGTTATTTGGTGGAAACCAATAGTTAACGGACGGACGGACGGACGGACGGACGGACGGACGGACGGACGGACATGGTGAAAACATAATGCTCCCGAGAGAATCTCTCGGAGACATAAAAATGAAAACCCCTTTGGGACCATCACTCACACAAACTTTCACTTGAATTGGCACAGTGGCTTTGGAGAAGTCCAAAACATAGTGCTGACGGACGACGAACGTCGGACAACAGACGCAGAGCGATGATTAGATAAGCTCAGCTTGACTTCGTCAAGGTGAGCTAAAAGATGACATTAACAATCCTTACCCAGTAGGCACCACACCGACTACTCTTACATCAAAATCCTTTTTAAAATGTACGTAATGTGAGATCAGTGTTGTTACGATCAACTGAAAATACAAAAATATGTTTTTATTCAAACAGAAGTTCTGTCTTTCCAGAACAAAGTTTTTAACTGAGAAACTAGATGTGATAATGTAATTAGGATATATTATATTTTTTTACGTCCTGACATATTCTAAGAGACAAAGGTGATGGGCAGTGGCGGCGTCAGAAAGCTCCAACAGCACGAGTAATCATAGGACGTTTGATGATTTTTCTAGGGTGGGGGGGGGGGGGGGGGGGGGGGGGGGGGACTCTGATTAGTGTTTCTGGAAAAGAAGAGTTTTGAAGATTATTCCTCATATTGGACTGAGTTAAAATTTGGGTTCCAATTGGTTTGAACAATTTTAGATCTAACCTCCCTAAGGATGTTGTACACCAAATATCAAAGATTCTGACTGGTGGATCTGAAGAAGAAGATGTTTAAAGATTATTCTCCATATTGAACTAAGTTCAATACCGGGTATGCAGTTCCGTTTTTTTTTCCCACACTGGACGTCAGACACTGTTATTGTGTTCAGGAGATCACAAGTTACATTTTTTGTCACTAAGTACCGGCATTGTTTCATCATGGACCGTTCCAGCTCCAAACTTGTTGAGAGAACATTTTTCCATCAAAAACATCAGTGACGGATATGTGTAATTAGCGCCATTAAAATACTGCATATTTTCATCATTGTAGTGTCTTTCGTTTGTTAATAGACCACCATTCTTTCCGCAAACAATCACTTTTGGCCATCTTCAAGATAGCATGGAAGTACTGACAGTTTCTGTAAACACCACTGCGAAAAAATAGGGGGTGTTTAATTAAGTTTCAGGTTAAGGTCACAGAGTTCTACAAAAGTCGATCATGAAATTTCATAATCGTGTCAGCCTCAATCTGTTATACATTTGCATTGCAGATGGTGGCTCGTTCCACTCAAGGAATGATATGTTGTATCGTTTTGGCTTTCGTTCGTAATGGGCAGACGTCTCCTATCTGGGATGACTCGGATCTTCGACTGTAAAGAAAGCGTGTTCCCTGGACTAATCCCCTACTTATTTCACACGCGATGTTGGAAGATAAAGATCAAAATGAACGTTGTGTCTCGAACAAGCGATGATTTGTTTGTGTCCGTGTATAGTAGGGGTTGGTTGACTCGTCCAGAACGCGGCCCTGTCCTGTTATTTACCGTCTTCTCCGCAACACTATCGAAAACTGTATGTATCATCTATTTACTGTTTGAACTATATAGTATTTACTTACCAATATAAGTTCAATTGGTATTGGAATCCTTAGTTTCGATTTGAATCTCTGATTAATATGCACTTTCACTATATATAATATTATAATGCACGCCACGCCAGTGATCGACGAGGCCGCGTTGATAGTGGTGATATTCTTGAAATAACCTATCCAAGTCTGGAATAGAAAATATAAACGTTTGGATCGTTAATGCCATTTCCTCTATATCCCTTCGAACAGTGGTAACTTTAGGTTTATTGAGGTAGGTGTCGACACCATACGATTTTCAAAAATTGGAGATAATTCGCAACACCGCCCACTGCCCGAATTGGTATACGTCACTATACGACAATGGGAATTGTCGACAACTTCTCTCAGAAAATGTATGATCATCTTCAGTGATTCGTACGGTCGGGAACTGGTCAGTTTCCACGGGTGGGCAATATTTCCACAGACGCAATAATATTCGATTGCAAGCACTAATTACGGGAACAATCAATCATCAAAAGTTTCATTAATGAAGCACCGGGTACAACCCGGTGCTTCGTTAACTGAACTTTTGCTGATGATCACTTGTATTACCTGGTAAACGCATGCGTGGACGTCGCTGCCCACGTGTAGATTACGTCCACTCCACGGCGACTATACTGCATCTAAAAACAGCTATAAATAAGGATGAATAGCCAGTCTATTTTTGGATGCGCACAGAATACACGAACACACAGGGCTTACATTAAATGGTGGCCAGTTCCACTTCCTGGTCTGACAAACTTATGTCCATTGACCAGTTACATGCTACAGTAGGTTCTTAAAAAACTAAAACACCTACAATCTATGCCCAGTTCGGAACGCCTGTTTTTTCTGAGCTGCTCAATTTCCTTCGTGGACGAAAATATTGTTAAACACTTTTCGGGCTTTATTTTCCGATCCTTGTCAAACATCAACAGCTAGTATAACTCCAAACACAGGCCTGCAATTAACCCGCGAATGGTCGTTTAGGTTACGTGTGGGTTATGTCAATTGTAAAATACACCCTACAGGTTACGACAAAGTAATACGACATAACTTTATCAAATGTCTAATCTCGCTTGTGTTACCACAAAGACTTGACAATCATTCGGAACTATATCGACTCAAAGGTTGAGTATCACATCCTCATATCAATAGAACGGTATGCTGTTTCCATCTTAAAGAACTTCCGTCAAAATAAATACCAACAACAGTTACTGACGTGCGATCTGGCTCTGATGAGATTGTGCGTTAGTTGTTGATATCTATTTAAGCAGAAATCCCATTAACCCTTTACCTAACATGAAAAGCAGACGACACTTGCAAAAAAAATTATTGAATAACTAATTTTTTTCAGTTTTTGTCTCAAAAACATAGGTTATGACCCTCGTTGGAACGAGCTCGAAAGTTCATCTAATTTGCATAATTTCTGCACGAGAAGACAACCCGTATTATAACTGATGTATTTCATGTTAGTAAACATTTAGACAAAAATTTATTCGAATCAGAACTTTCATACAGAAGTTTTGTACAAAAAACTGATTGCACTAACTAAGGTACAAAATGGCTGCCGGTGGCCATCTTGAATTTTAGACCGCACTCAAAAACACTCGTTCTCGTCCGAAGGTGATAACAAAGATATCCAAGAAGTTTCGTGAAGATTGGTTCATAAATACGGTCACTATATCGAGCAGTATGGGCATTTGCAGTTACAGTGCTGAAATTAATTCTAAATAGATCAAAGTTAGTCTAATTGGCATAATTTATGCACGAGAGAAAAACCCGTATTATATGTGATGTATCCCATGGTACTAAACATTCGCACAAATAAATATTCAAATCAGCGCTTTCATATAGAAGTTCTGCGCAAAAATCTGATTGCACCTAATTTTGTACAAAATGGCTGCCAGCGGCCATCTTGAATTTCAGACCGGACCCAAAACACTCGTTCTCGTCCCACGGTGATAACAAAGGTACCCAAGAAGTTTCGTAAAGATCGGTTCATAAATACGGCCTCTAGCCCGAGCCGTATTGGCATTTGCACTTACAGTGCTGAAAGTAACACTAAATAAATCAAAGTTAGTCTAATTTGCATAATTTACGCACGAGAAAAAAAACGTATTATAGTGATGTATCCCATGGTACTAAACATTCATACAAAAAATCATTCAAATCAGAGCTTTCATATGGAAATTCTGCGCAAAAATCTGATTGTACCTAATTTTGTACAAATTGGCTGCCAGCGGCCATCTTGAATTTCGAAACGGACCCCAAAAACACTCGTTCTGGTCCCATGGTGATACCAAAGGTACTCAAGAAGTTTCGTAAAGATCGGTTCATAAATATGGCCTCTAGCCCGAGCCGTGTTGACGGCGCGACGGACGGATAGACGGACATTCCGAAAAACGGGAGTTGTGGGCTTAATTTTAAGCGGAAAAATTGATCATTTTAAAACGTTCGGACAACCGCTAAAAAGTCGTTTCTTCGGAATTTTTTTGGTGGGAATAGACATGGTTAGATCCCGCAAGATAAACCTGAAGATGGGGCAACGCTAACTCCAGCCGTGAATTGACCATAAACCTTAACATAAACCCCCCAAAATCGCTACAACTCGATTATTGCCTCATACGTATCATATTTTGGAGATTAAGCTCATAATATTTGTAAGTAAGCTCATAATCTGGAAGTAAGCTCATAATGGCTGTATGGGCCAAAAAGAAGCTCATAAGTGTCGTAGTATTGCCCGACGGATGGACGGACGGACGGACGGCCAGACGGACGGGCGGACCATGACAATACCTCAAATTTGGCTTCGCCAAAGTTGAGCTAAAAATCAAACAAATTAAATAATATATTCCATTCGATGTTCACTCGGTACGGGCATAGTTTTCAAAGGTTTTTTTAGATGTTTTTTTAATTACGACAGGGACCCGATCCGGTCGAAATTCGGCGTCTGCTATCTTTGGCGAAACCCTGTCAAATCTCACCTGTCAAAAAAAGGAATACGGGAACAGTGAATATGAGATGTTATTTGTATTTGTTTTATGTGATGATGCGGTCTTGATTTCGCATTATTAATTTTAGAAAATCGAGACCCACAGGGGTGTGTCGCGATCTACCAAAAAGATCACGAAAAAGATTGATTTCCAGATCACTGTAACTAGCAGTTATTTACCTGCAACACAGAAATCAATATCTAACTCATGAGAGTTGTATATACAGACTGTGCAATCCCCCTCCCCACCAAATCCTAAACAATAGTTTTCGTTCAGTGCAATAATGTACCCCGATAGGGTTGGAGTCTTTAGCATTGTACAATGGAAGTATCCAACATACACTACTCACAATTTGCTAGGGAACACCCATATATTTGGAAATCATTTTTCTAATCCTAATTTATGTTCGACGGCAATTTGATTAATTTTTGAGAAAGGAAATCTGGAGACTTACTAACTCATGATAATGAAGATTATGGGTAGATTTTGCATGCAATCGGGAAAAGGGCGAAAGATAACCATTTTCAGTAAGTCAAAACAAATTTAAAGCACTATTAAATTTTAATCTGAGCAACTCAGCAAAATCTGTATCAGCCTCAATATCTCGATTGTCATGCACGAGCATCGAAGACTGCCTGGCAACGTCTCCGCATTCCATCGAAGAGCGCACGGAAAATTTGCTTGGGCGCATTCATCCATTCGCCCACTATAGCTTGACCCAGCTTCTGTATGATGCGAGGTTGCACTGGTCAATCTGTAACCGCAGCCTGCAATCGGTCCCGGGAATGCTCAATCGGGTTGAGGTCGCGTAAACTCACGCTGGCCAGTCCGTTCTCTAGATTCCCTCATCTTCCAGTTATTGGTTCACTAGTCGGTGTGGTCTGGCATTATTGTTCATCGGGATGAATTCCTCAACCCTAGTTCCCTTCACAAAGGGGTCCAGAATCTCGCCCCGGTGTCTCTGACCGTTCAGAATGCCGTTCCGGGTGAGGTAGAGATCTGTGTGGCCAGCTGAATTCATGCCACTCAAAACCATAACAGACCTGCCACCATATCGACTGTATTCTCGATCTGTGGAGTCGGCAAACCTCTCGTTTTGTCTTCTCCATACTAGAATACGCCTGTCTAGGAAGTCTATACAGAACCTCGATTAATCTGTAAAGAGGACGTACGGCCACAGACGTGCTGTGCAGTTGAGGCGTTCAGTGCACCATTTGCAGTCGACGTCGCCAGTGTCTAGGCTGTAACGAGACACGAACAGCGAGTATCCTCGCGCGGACTCCTGAAGCACAGAGTCTATTACGGATTGTTTGACGAGAAACTCGGAGAGGTGTCGGGTTCTGGAGGTCGTTTGGCAAGATCCTAGCCTGTAGCATGTGGTTCCGGCTCTCAATCAGGATCAGATAACGGTTCTATCGGGCTGTCGTTTTACCACCACCATGTCTTCTCTGAACACTCCCATGTCTGCTGTAAAGGTCCCATGCCCTTCGGATGACACCCTGGCTACCGCGGAGTACGCCGTCAACCTGACGTTGGGACATGCCGAGCTGTATCATCCCTATTGCCCTGGACATTTCCTGAACACTCAAATGGCATCCCCTGGCATAACGTTTAGTGCGACTCATAAAAGCTATGCAAAGGCTACTGACAAGTTAAGATAAGCTGGCACTCCACATTCCTAGAATGACTTTGACACACTGTTAACTGCATGTTTTACCACCACTGACCATTGTGAGCATGGAACAGTCATTCCAACATTGAAAGGATAATCCGTTTAACTAATGGTTAACGGCTTTGGTAACAATTCTCGAAAATATATTGAAATATCCCAAATATATGGGTGATCCTTAGCAAATTGTGAATATTATATATTATCGTTATCAGCTTTTGTGCAGGCGATAGGTTTGTAGTTTTCAGCCAATTTTAAAACGCGCAATCTCAAATATTCAGATGAAAACTACTTTGAACAACACATGGCTATATTATTAGATTTTTTATTAATTTATCTGTATTATAATGAATGTAACGCTGAAAAGTGCAATTGCCGACCCGCTTGTCAATGGACAATTACGAATGCCTGTTTTGGAGTAACACGTCAATGAAATACAAATGTTCAGTCCATCTGATGCGATTTCAGTTTAGACAAAAACATTCATACGACAGGAAACTTATTCACCGAGTTATGAAAAAACTCATCTCGACCAGTTATATGTATATATATATGATATCATACAGAGGCAAATTCGTAATTTACAACAACATAACGAGACTGAAATATCCAAGAGGGTCTTCAAGAATGGCAATGCGCCTGTGATGGAACGTCACTAAGGAGAGCAACAACTACCTTACTTTCACAATATTCAGGGGTCCATGGTGAGAAGTTGTCTTCAAACCCAACAGATTTTTAAGCTGGCTAGTAAATATATGTATTGCGGCACCAGTCGTGAAGCCTGCCACCAACGACTCTGACATGTATGTTGTCACTATGCCAAGGCCTATCTTGCCCAAGAAGATCTGAAAAAAAACAAATTTTAAAATTATACCGTGATTGCTGTGTGTTCTCAACGCAACCTGATACAATTCAGACAAGTGAGAAATGTTCTGGATACACCACGCGTGATATCATACCTACATGTAAGAACGTCACGGGAGAACGCATCTGATTGGCTGTTACGTACCTGACTGACTTCATTACGTGAATGAAATCCTTCGACACAAAACAGTGCCAAGCAAGAAAGTAAAAAGACCGCCGAAGGTGATAATTCTCTTAAAATATCGGCTTTATTCCCTTAATATAACAATAACATGAGTTTGGCGGGGTTGGCGTAGCGGTTTATTAACGGCCCGTTAGGAATAAATAACAGCCCGGGGATTTATTACTGGCCCGAGACGAAGTCGAGGGCCGTTAATAAGGCAGAGGGCTCTTATTCAGTCCCCAAGGACCGTTAATAAACCGGGACGCCCGACGAAATCATGCTATTATTATTATTACCATGACCGGAAGCAGGTCGTTAATGAATTTTGTTTTCATTAACGCATGCGGCTTACTTCCGGTTGTATGACGTCATGAATTACTGCGTTTTACCGTCACCGCTAATCTCCATTAATAATATAGAGTACGCCCGCTAAAGGGTATAAATACGGAACACAACTCAAGAAGAGTAGGGGGTGTTGGAATCAATGATCTGAGTTAAGAGTTTTTCTGTATTTCACAAGCACCAAAGGCGCTCGTTAAATACATAGAAAACTCCAACTCGCGTCGTTGACTGTGTTGTGTCCAATTACCAATCATCACGAACCGTTGGTTGCACATTATATCGTTTGCGCACCGACTACCGAATTTCCTATTCCACAAAAAATACAAATATGGGCAGGCGGATCTCAAATTTTTTGGACATGGTGGGACGAGATTTAATTTTTTCCCACCGTGTTCCTGGGTCATGGACCGCCGGCACAAACCTGGACCTTAACTCAATATACTTCTCTGACTGTTGGCGAGCTAACTTTTTCAGGGTTGTCAACATTTCTTCTGTTGGCACTTCCCCATAAATTATAACAAGGCAAATCCACAAAGACGAAATAAATTCATTTCAAAGATAGTGTGAATCAAACCTACAGAATATGAAACCTTTAAGTTGTTTTACCTACTCATAAGAATGGAGCCTAAATGTGAACTTCTAGAATCCAACCATTTAAAACGATAATAAGCGAAAAACAGGTCGGAACATTCGTTTATTATTATTGTTTTAAAGTTTTACGAAAGTACTTCTTTAAAATAACAATACGCGAAATTATTTCGTGCACGGGACTATTCGATTGTCAAATACTCATAACGAGCGCTGTCATACAAAGAATATTTGAAACATGATGACAATTTTTCATAATGGTAACTAGTTTCGCAATATGGTCAACTGTTTTTAAATTTCCGGCTTTCATAGAAAATGTTGGCTTCCGAGCGACCATCATTTTCTCCAGACGGACAACTAAAAGTTTCAAACAGACGGCGTAAAGGGTGGGGGAAGATCCTCTTCGCCGCGAATCCCTACTAGCTTCAGGTCTGAATATGGGAACCAGACTGAATGAGCCAAAAACGGCTGATTTGGAAAGGTTTCATCTTTCAATATACTGCAGGGTAGAATTACTGTTTAAGCCTCTAGCAATTCTACGCAGATTGTTTGGGTTTTCTTTTTTGCAGTCCAGTGAATGGTTTAAGAATCGGGCCTCCAGGGTAATCAGGGTCAAACTACTCGCCTCGGCAATATGTGTCGCTCCGGGTAGTCTTGCATACTCTACCTAGTCTACTTTGATTGCTTGAACTGCATTACATTGCAGACTCCCCGAAGGAACACGCGAAGCACCGGCAATGTGTTAACCAATTATCCTCCATGTTCGATCCGGAGGTCGACCTGCTGAATTTTTGATTAAGCTGAAATATTGGTGGTTGCTGCTTACACTCTTGTCCACTGAATGTTTATTATTATCAGGGTTAAACTGCGAACTGTACGGGTGTTTCAGATGATATTCGCTACAAGTAATGTACAAGCTTCAACGATAACGTCAAAAACGTCATATCCACGTGTCATTCATATTTTAATGAACAACTTACACGATCTTTGACCGTCATCCGCAAACATGTGAAATTATCAGTTCACCGTTCCAACGATAAAACAATCTGCAAGAATCTACTAATATCCACAAATGGTCAGTTTCACTTCAAAAACCTTGAGGTGTGTTGGGTAATTCACGGAAGACACGGAAATACTCTGAATGGGGGATGCTGAAATGTCAACGGGATTCCGTGGTTGTATCGCAGAAAAATCGTGTAAATGTGTGGGTCCTAACAAGCGAACTGGGCGATTTTAGGACATTAGTAAACAACTTGCACGACCTGGCCGGTAGTCCATCAAATTCATTAAAATCGACCATCTCGCACAATATAGTAAAATTGTGGGATCTGACACGCTGTTGAGAGAGTCACTAGACAGTACTCCGCCGCCGACACCGATAAACGTCGACTCGAAAACTAACTTCTTTGGTATAAAAGCGGCCAGTATTATAGCATGTATGAAACGGCCCTCATTGGCAGGATCTCATGTAGGATCTCATGTGATGTCATGTGACCTAGTGGCGCCATGTTTGGTTGTCATGGTAACCCGCGTGAGCGGTCATCTTGTGACGTCATCCCCATAGTGATACGTGGTATTAGTGCGCATGCGCAGCGCGTGTTGTTACGGTGATACGTGTTTCCGTCGTCCATTTTGTATACTGGAAGCCGTCATATTGGTTTCTATGGTAACACGTGGTTGCTAGGTGACCCAAAGGCTTATAACAAGACAGGAGTATGTTCGGAGCGTATGTTCGATTGAATCGGAGTATCACAAATCACCCAAATAAGCCGACAATCCCTTCAAATCACCAAAAACGACTATTTACTACGGATTCCCCATTTTATCGGCTTAGCACGTAGTACTATTTCGAATTCTTTCAGAATCCTTTTGAGGACCCCCATACCATGGCTTATATTAGTAGCGCTACAGTAAAGAGGGGCCCTTTGGATAATAGCCAACTGATAGACAACCTCCATGAAAGCCTATATCATTCCTAATGCCAAGAATCTATTGATTAGTTACTGATAAGTCATTGCTCGAATTACTCGAATCCCACCGAGCAAATAAGCCATAGAGTTTTACCCGAACGAGTGACTCGCATATACGACTCTTAGCCTCATATCGGTATTTGAGGATATCTATGACCTGGCATTGTATTATTTGAGGATACCTATCGAGGATACCTTCTGGAGGAGCCCTTTTCTGTCGTATGAGGCCATGAGGGCCATGAGAAAATCCCTCAATGAGGTCTAATTTACTACCCATCTTAACCTCATTTCTTTTGAGGGCATGGGGGCCATGAAAAAATCCCTCAATGAGGTCTAATATCCTATCCCTCTTAACCTCTTTTTGTTTTGCTGCCACGAGGGCCATTAAAAAATCCCTCAATGAGGCCTCATTTACTATCCCTCTTAGCCTCATTTCGGTATTTGAGGATACCTATGGCCTGGTATTGTATTATTTGAGGACACCTATCGAGGATACTTTCTGGAGAATCCCTTATTAGTCGTATAAGGCCATGGGGACTATGAGAAAGCGCTCAATGGGGCCTCATTTATTATCCCTCTTAGCCTCATTTCTTTTGAGGCCACGAGGGCCATGAAAAAATCCCTCACTGAGGCCTCATTTACCTTTCCTCTTAGCCCCAAATCGGTATTTGAGGATACCTATGGCCTGGTATTGTATTATTTGAGGATACCTATCGAGGATACTTTCAGGAGAATCCCTTTTTGAGTCGTATGAGGCCATGAGGGCGCTGAGAAAAGCCCTCAATGAGGTATATTCTACTATCCCTCTTAGCCTCATTTATGTTGAGGCCATGAGGGCCATGAAATAATCCCTCAATGTGGTTTAATTTACCAGCCCTCTTAGCCTCATTTCGGTATTTAAGGATACCTACGATCCAGTTCCTATACAGGTCCTATCTTTTATATGACTCATATACAGTTCGTATACAGGTAGTCTTACCAATGGCTTCCATCTTATCTCAAACGCTCCAAGGCCACTACTTGTCTATGGTTTATCTGTCCTATCATTAGCTTCTACAACAGTCTTGTTCCATTGCGGCCTTGTACCAGTACTATTGGCTTAAGTTATTCTGTCCCATGCCTCAACCATTAATATTGACTTCTAACACTACTTTCTAGCTATACCTATCTCAGTCTCGACTATAACATCGATTAAGGTTGAATCTGATCGCTTCATTTCCCCTGTATACATAGGAATTCCGTAACTGAGATTCTTATCCGATTCCATAAAATTTGGATTTCTTGGGCTTCAATTTAAGGCCATACTGGCGAAATCTATCCAGTAACTCTTCAAGATTTGTAAGATGATTTTCAAAAGAGCATCTGCCAAACACTACATCATCAAGATAGTAAAGTGCACTGGTCCAGGTCAGGCCTTGCAGGACTAGATTAATTGCCCTGGAACAGGTATAATGACTTCCAGAGAGACCAAATGGCATGGGGTTTCCCCGCGTGGGTTCGAATCCTATCCTCGTCGCCAAATACTGAAAAAAAATTAATTGCAGGGTTACCGTTAAGGCTTACTTTTTCAATATAATAATGTCAACTCACTTCTGCTAAAAACGAGGTTATTGAAAATAGCGTTTATATCACGTTCACACTATCGAAGTTGTTTTGCTTCTGTTTCTCGAGAAACGTCTGCTTTCTTGCTTCACTTCCAACGTTCTGCAACGTTCCGATTATTGAATGGCTGAGATCTGGCGAGATCTTCTAAATCATCCAATCAGATGGACACAAGTTGGGCATAATTATTTTTTATTTATTTGTAGATGTCTTCGAGCACGGGCAGAGAAGTGCGCTCTATCTGCATGCTCTGCGCCACGTATTATTTTTATACATTTCTCTCGTAACGTTCATAAGAAGGGTGCATCGTTGGAAAAAGCGACCGCAAACGCATTACTGTTGGTGTCAAAATATACATTTGTCTGCGTGATAGTATACTCCCTCCTACAGTGTCGTGGTAATAAAAACGGAATTTTCTCGATCAGAAGGCGATCGGGTCGAGATACACCAATTTGTCAGTGGGTCGGTTTTTCATGAATAACATATTGTGAAATCTTGACCGAATTGCGAAACATGGACGAAAAATAGCACATCCGTTTCGTTGTTCACGCATTTGCATTCCCTAGTAGCGTGGGGAGAAAAGAGGAAAGATCGGACCGGGATTCTCCGTCCACTCCTGTCCTCACAGCACCATCCATACTCACCATTATCATACCCCCATACGTAATCCTATCCCACTCAACCCTACCACATATATATATTGATTTATTTATTGGTCTTTAATGTCAATTTCAACATCTTGGCTACCTGAGGGTCGCAACACAAGGGTGAGGTCAAGTTTAGGCGACCGTTCAAACCCAAGCTGCCCACTTTAGAGGCATTCCACACCAGGCGTTGGTTCTGGGTCCTAGTTTACTAGTAAAGCAGAGCTTGTTTGCCACAGCAAACAAGAACTTCTCCACGATGTAAGCACCATTTTGTTTTTCGGTGGGGAGGGTGGATTCCAGTGTTCGAAAAGAAACGCAGAAAAATTTCGAACGGATCACGACCTGGTTTAACCCTTTACCAAACGTAACAGCCAAAACAGCCCGCGCTTGGCACTGTAGTTTACACGTGTACGTTCTAAAATGAACTGAATAAGTAATCGGTGTTTCAGATAGAGTGCTTTTCGGGTCACTTTCAAATTGTTGTATGGGTATTACTGGCTGTCTGAGCGGGCTATTTTACGAAACGTACCCATTTGAGTGTATCTTATCTGCAGTCCTGAACCATCTATTCAATACGCCTCTAAATTGGAGGCTATATTGTACTATGGTCACCCATGAACACGTACCTAGATATATGCACCAACATAGATATGTCTGCATGTAGATGCGTACATGTACGTACATCGCACACTTAAATACAACAAAATTGTTAACTTTTGGTATGTGTGTACATCCACAAATCACACCTTGTAGTGCAATAAGGCGCCATCTACAATGCCTAAACAGTGCAGAGGGCGGGAAAGGTGATGCTTACCCCGTGGCAACTATTCACCTTACCACAAAAATCAGGTTAATCGAAAGAAGTATCTTAACCCTTCAAAATAATATATGTTGGGAAAAAATATACATCTTTCGCGATGATTATGTCATCAGGGCCGCAATACTTATCCGATAATTGACAGTATGGGTCGAAAGTGTCTATTGCACTGAAGGTCCCTGGGCACATGTTTTGCTTTTCTTCGGCCGCATGTCACGAAGTGGTGGTAGACGTAACCAAATTGCCAATAAGGCACTATCTCTGGCTATCAAATCGGTAGTCAGTTTACTCGATGGCCAACTGTGTCTTATTGAAAAGATTTCAAAATCATTTCATGGTCTTTTGAAAGTAGCCTGATCAGCATACCATCTATTTGTCAATTTTAAAGACGGCCTTTCAACACTGGAAGACGAAAGTCTAGTTCCAACCGAATAAACCCTGCCTCTTTTTTGCGTGTCATTTATTTTCAGTAATGCTAGCAAAGCAAATAAAATAATGTTACGATGACAACCCTGATTGTTTATCTTATTGTCCAAGCCTTCATCTAGCTTTTGTGAAGGGATCTTTGTTATCAAACTGGTTCTTACTCTGTAGAGGAAAACATCCAACCCATGTTTCGGTTACATAATCAGTGAAACTGCTGATATTTACACTTTTGTCGTCAACGTTTGCGAGAGAACAGAAAGGCGCTGTGGGAAATACAAAAACAAAGTGGGAATGAGGTAATTAGAGGAAGCGCCAATATTGTAGTAAGGGAAGTTATAAAGCCTCAATGGGGGATGTTATAAAACAGTTTTTATCACATAATCACAACTGAAGGGCTCATTACGGAAATATCGTTCTCAACCCGTCTTATAGTGCGACACGTTCAGTCTGAAGCCAACGTCGACGTCTTTACATTGTGAATGGGTTCAATGGTTAACCCTTTACCTAACATGAAAACAGACGACACTTGCAAATAAAATTCTTGAATAACTACTTCTTTTCATTTTCTGTCTCAAAACATAGGTTATGACCACTCATTGGAACGGGCTCGATGAGCTCTTTCCAATCAGGGGTCATAACCTATGTTTTTGAGACAAAAAATGAAAAACATAATGAAAACTTTTCGATTTTTGAGAATAGCGCTGGCCGGTTTTGGCCGTTACGTTGGGTAAAGGGTTATGAAATAGAATTGAATTAATCTTCTTTAATATTTAATTAAATGGTTTACCTAATACGAACAGCATATATTGCAAAAAATATTTCGAGAACAAACGTTTCATTGGTTGTCTGAACTTGTCTCGACAACATACTTATGCCCCCCCCCCCCCCCCCCCCCCCCCACCAATGAATAAACTATGTTTTCGAGGCAAAAGTTGTAAAAATAATAAAAGTTGACTGGCAATTTGGGGAAACAGGGCTGGCCGTTACATTAGGTAAAAAGATTAAACTACACATATGACATTATATTATTTATGATTATTTATATTTATTATAATATTTAGTTATTTGAAAAGGCTTGGTAGTAATAATAATAAATATTCGATCTTCCGCTGATTTGTCGCGGTTTTCTAACGAGGGGTCCTACATTAACCCAGTGTCCCACTGAGGTATTCCTCCCCACCCTCTCTCCTAATATACTAGCATTCATTCAACAACTGTTTCATAATTCCCCCCACAACCACCTTCCCGATCTCCCCAACTATAACACTGACCCTGTTACTCGTGTCATTCTTCATCCACTTATCCTTCGTATTTTCATCCCATTTTTCATTAGTTTCCCAAGGAATCTTGTTCTGCTAGGCAAATATTTGGGGCATTCTAAAATGAAATGTTCCAGGGTCTCCGTTACACCTAAGTTAATATTTTGTACACTCTTTCCTCGCCTTTCCCGATTTCCACCCTCAACTCCAGTGGCTTGGATCTCACTTTGAACAACAATGATCCCCACCACCCAAACGATCCATCCAGGTACTCCTCAAAAGCTGGCGCATCCTTTTTATATAACCCGTCTGAAGAACTTTTGATCCTAATTCCAGCTCGCCAGTTTCTATTACAATCCTCAAGCACCCTTTTCCATTATAAAGCTCCTCTCCTTCTGCAGACCCCCTTCGTGATCTTCAGTCTCTTTTGAGCAGTTCTCCATTAGCTCTGTGGAGTGCATTATCCATCCTGCCTGAATGTTATAGTTCCATACATGGTTAAATGTCGTTTTATACCATCTGCTGTTTTTGGAGGTTTACTTGGTAATTTGGGTAGCATAATTTTCCCATATCTATTCTATCTTTAACCGGTATCTACCCGAGTTCCCCTCTGACCGCTTCCAGTGCGGTTGCGTTACTTCATCCGGTTATCCACTGATTCGCATCATTCTGTAGAATCTCCAATTCTTCACTGCCATTTGGTTTAGAGGGATCACATCTGTTCAATATGTTATACTTGGTAAACCCATCCTCTCCCAAATAATTATTCCAACGAACACCTTGTTAAAGATACTTCTTCCCAGAAGTTTAACTGATTGAGTATTCTTTTCCCATTTGTCTTGAGTTTATCTGCATGCTTTCTGTTTATGCCTCTGCCTGTAACACAAAGATTAACACCGAAGTATTCATATTCGCCTGTTTCTCCCACTGTTATATCCCTGCTTTCCTCTTCACCGACGGAGAATTTACCCACCCTCCACCTTCGCGACTCATTTACCTTGTTGTGATGTTTCCCAGGTTAAGTACACTCTGCACATCTCTGTACCGTGCTTTCATGATTCCAACAAAACTCCCTCCGAATCCAAGGCCCTCAAGTTTTTGCCACATTCCTTCTCTCTATCTCTGTCATATGCCTTTTCACATCAAAAAGGCCATAAACATCTTTTTCTTACTGACTTTCGTTGATGCTATCAGTTGTGATAGGGTAAACAAGTGGTCGATGACTCGTCTCCCTTTACGAAACCCATCATGGATTTTCCCCAGAAATCCTCTTTCTTCTACAAATTCCACAAGCCTTCCATATTGAAGCTTGCAGAATACCTTCTCAATATTGCTGCTAACAGATATCCCTCTGTAATTATCTAAAAACTTCCCTATCTCCTTTCTTGTGTATGAATGTTACCCTGTTTCCCTTCCATTCTGTCGGGACCTCTTGTTTTGTGACGACCACGTCAAATAGTGGTGTAAGATGTTCGAATAATTGATTAGCCTCCTCTTTTTAAAAACTCGTTGGGAATTTCATCAGGGCCTGGTGCTTTGTCATTCTTTAAGTTGGTGATTGCATTTCGTACTTCCCCCGCCCCAAATTCCCGGCATACCAGTTCAGATAATTTTTTTGCCATTTTCTGTAGTACAGTACATCCGCCGTGGAATGGTCACTTTCCACGGGTGGACAATACTTCCACAGACGCAATAATATTAGATTACAAACATTAATTATAGGAATAATCATCAACAATTTAATTAATGAAGCACCTGGAACAACCCGGTGCTTCATTTATTAAAATTCTGTTGATGATGAGATTTATTATCTGGTAAACGCATGCGCAGACATCACTGCCAACGCGTGGATTACAACTAGTCCACGGCGACTGTACTGTAGTTTGGAAAAGTTGCGATTCATTTTTCGGCGAGCCAGAATTGATGCGTTATCTTCAAGGATATATTTCATATGTGAGTAAAATGCAAGCCTGATTCGTCTAGAAGCATGGGCCGGAAGCCTATTGAGTATGAAATGTTAAATTCTAACGATGGAGCAGACAATCTGTCTGATTTAATTCACAAGTGGTATTATTTATTTATTATTTATTGGTGTTTTTAAGGTCACATATTTATGCACAATGGCTAATCATGACCGTGACAGTTTTACGGGTGGAGGAAGTCGGAGTAACCGGAGAGAACCACCGAGAAATGGCGAGCAACTGTCAGCTCCCCAACATACTAACTCCACACAAGCAGGGTTAGCATTGCTTGAAGACAAATGCACCATCGACGTGCAATACGCCTTAATACACAACCCCACCGTGCCCCCACGCAGGCAATGGAGATGAAGTGTCTTGCCCAAGGACACAACGCAGTTGCCGCAGGTGGGATTCGAACCCAGGACCTCTCGGCATGCAGCCAGCACCCCCACCTACCGAGCCTCCGCGCTCCCTCACAAGTGGTAGTCAAAACGGAAACCAGTACTATTGTCCGACAGGAGTCTCTTTCGTTGCGTCATAAAATCATTGGCATTTTGAGAATAAAATTACAAAATCACAGATGTTTCCAATTTTAAAACATATGCATTTGTGTAGCAGTGTGCTTGTCTGTTCAGAACAATTTGGAGGTTTGTCTTTGAATATGGAGTGAAATCCTGTGACACAGGTTGTAAAAGAGGCTCCCCAGAACCATTTCCACCCCCTTCTGGCATTTGATGTACGGAAACAAGCCCACGGCGACGGGAAAGTCTTATTTATTTATTTATTTATTTATTTATTTATTTATTTATTTATTTATTTATTTATTTATTTATTGGCGTTTAAAGTTATTTGCGGCATATTTGGCTCTATCATGACCACAACATGTCGGTACATTGAAGATTAGCCAATCGTTTATACATATGTTGCCCACTTTAGATGACCATAGGCGTTGGTTCCGGTTCCCATTTTGCAGAACTTGTTCACTACAGTAAGTAAGCGCTGCTCCGCTTCCCGGGATTCCAATGGGCAGGAAAGTCGTTTTAATATATCAAAAAACAATGCTTCCGCATTCTGTAGCTACAAAATGGACGAAACAAAACTGCCCCGCATCGGTTTTTAACCATTCGTCCGCCACTTGGATCAGGCGTTCCTGAATGAGATCATTGATGAAACACTGATCACAATATCGTTTACCTTTGTAGGTAGGGTTGATAATTGTTTACTGTGGTTTTAACCCTTTACCCAACGCACACGATACCAAAATTTATTATTTTAAATATCATTTTTTTAAATTTTTCAAAAAATTTCAACAAAACCATATCATGTGATCCCTCGTTGGAACGAGCTCGAAGAGCTCGTTCCAACGAGGGGTCACATGATAAGGTTTTGTTGAAATTTTTTGAAAAATAATATTTTTTCAACTGCTGAATTTGGATATTACGCGGGCGGATGCGGGCGATTCGTTGGGTAAAGGGTTAACGACACTTTCAACAGCCAGAGTATCGCCGTGTCGGACAGTTTTACGGGTACTCGAAGCCGGAGAGGCCACAGAGCAGCGGTGAGCACTGCCAGACTCTCCAACGTACTAACTCCGCACGAGCAGTGTTAGCAGCAGATGATAAAAATTGTTACTTTCATTAACCAAACTCTCAAAAGCGAGCATTTAATCTGACAGAACCCATATTCATGCAGTCAGGGCAGACAATGGCCCAAACTTTACATTATAACTTACAACAGGAAATATTCACGCTAAAAACTAAAGTTTTAAAAACTACACTTGAAGTGCTGTATTTAACACTTACGAAGTGCTGAACTAGCACTTTGTTCAAGTGTAGATATCCCAGAACTTGACAGGTGTTACAATAATACCACTTGACAAGTGTAATGTCGCGACACTTAAAAGGAAACAACGCAGATGACGCGGATCAGGCTCGAACTCTCGAGCCTGATCCGCGTCATCTTCGTTGTGTCCTTTTAATTATGTACCCACCAAGCGCAAATCAAATTATGGACGATTCTGGAAGAACCACCAATGCTAGACACATGGGAAGTGCCATCCGTTCAAGTTTCAGATGTCTGACGATTGTTTTGTCTAAGTGCTTAAAGCATTCCACTTTGAGTGTTAAAATCAAACCCTAAGAGTTAGAATGGGTTTAACACCTTGAAAGTGTCAGTTTTAACACTTTAGTTTCTAGTGTGTTCTCGACAGGTGCTGATGCAAACAGATATGCAAAGTGTGTTCAGATTTTCATTCGGTACGCACAGGAAACACTAGTAAAACAAAATTTATCCGATGTTGCAATTTTTTGACAGTACAAGTATGGTTAAACTATTCATGATAACATACAACTGCAAAGTTGTTTCACTTACATTCTTACATGCAGCCACACACAACATTCGATCCTCCCCCGTTTCTGAATGGAGAAAATGGGTACTTAAACATATCAAATTCTCAAACAATGAGCGTTTTTCTGACAGTAACAATTTCCATGTAGCCAGGACTGTCATTGGATTAAATTGTTTAACAAAACTTAAAAAGGACATGTTTGGCAGCCAGTGATAAACACATATACGCAAAGCATTTTTCATATTTTCTATTCGAACTGGTGGAAAAGTGAATGGCAAGTGGGCGAATATTGATGACAATGAGATGATATTCCAATACAAGCTAGAATAAACAGCTGTGCCATGAGCGCATGATACGCCCGTTATTAATTACAAGAGGGAACCACACAACATGAGTATACATGTGTACTTGTCAGGTTACATATCCTTGCCACCAAAAAATCATGAAAATTGCTCAATGTCCAACATGTGGAAAATTGCCTATATTTTGATGAATAAAGTCCCATAACTCTGGAATGACAAATCGGACAGCGACACAAATCGAAAAGAAGATTCCTTCTATCAACATATACTTGCAACCAAAAAATCATGAAAATTGCTCTAAGCATTTTCAAGTTATTGTTCGACATGTGAAAAATAAAGTCCCATAACTCTGGAATGACTAAAATCGAACGGCGACACCAACCGAAAGGGAGGTTCCTTCCATCAACATAAACCACCTATCAAAAAATCGTGAAAATCTCTCGAAGCGTTCTCGAGTTATCGTACGACGTGTAAAAAATCAACAATTTTCTAAGTAATAAAGTCCCATAACTCTGGAATGACTAATCGAACGGCGACACAAAACGAAAGGGAGCTTCCCTCCATCAACATAAACCACCTAACAAAAAATCGTGAAAATCTCTCGAAGCGTTCTCGAGTTATCGTACGACGTGTAAAAAATCAACAATTTTCTAAGTAATAAAGTCCCATAACTCTGGAATGACTAATCGAACGGCGACACTAAACGAAAGGGAGCTTCCCCCCATCAACATAAACCACCTAACAAAAAATCGTGAAATTCTCTCGAAGCGTTCTCGAGTTATCGTACGACGTGTAAAAAATCAACAATTTTCTAAGTAATAAAGTCCCATAACTCTGGAATGACTAATCGAACGGCGACACTAAACGAAAGGGAGCTTCCCTCTATCGATATACTCCACCTACCCCAAAATCACGAAAATCTCTCAAAGCGTTCTCGAGTTATCGTACGACGTGTAAAAAATCAACAATTTACTAAGTAATAAAGTCCCATAACTCTGGAATGACTAATTGAACGGCGACGCTAAACGAAAGGGAGCTTCCCTCCATCGATATACACCACCTACCCAAAAATCACGAAAATCTCTCAAAGCGTTCTTGAGTTATCGTACGACATGTGACCGGACGGACAGACGCACGGACAGACGGACAGCGGTATACCATGATACGACCCGTTTTTTTTTCAAAACCGGCGTATAAAAACTGGGGTGGAGGGCTTGGTCAGAGATGAAACGTACAACAGCGACTTCTTTTTTCTATTAATGCAATAAGCTGACATAGTCAACATTTTGCGCATACATTGTCCCATTGCTGGAATTTTGAATGTGAAAGATTTTTTTCCGAAATTGCATATTGTTTGATATTTGGATGACAAGAGGGGTTAACGTGGGTAATATCATATATTCAATCAATGGCAACACGTTATGTTCTATATATGTTGAAGGTTCCTGTCACCACTTTGGGAAATGTGTCAAAATGACAGATTTTTGATATATTTCGGCCGGGATTGGCAGACAGTTTTGGAAATGCTCTGAATCAGGTGAGAAAGATCGTATCGAGAGCTATGAATAATCAAATTTCATCAAAATCGTAAGAGCCGTTTTGGAACAATCGCGCGGAAAGAAATCATTAAAAGACTTGTACATAATGTGGGCAGGAAAAATGTGTTTGAGTCTCGAGACACGGAGTTGTTCAAATGCAATACAAACTTAATTAAAATACCAATTACTAATACAGCCTAATTAATATGGGACTGTGTAATTAGAAAGAAAAATGATAGTGGAAAGCGGATGCTATGGTCTTGACACGCAGTTGTTTAAATTCAAAAAGTTGATTAAAAATGCCAATATAGCCAAATTAATACGAAACAGTGGCGTTATGAATTATGGGAGGGGAGCAGGTGTTTTGGCTTGGTCCAAAAGTAGGTATTTTGGTTTATAGCCTAATTAATACGGACCTGCCGATTTACGAATTATGGGACTGAAGCAGATATTTGGGACTTGACATGCAGTTGTTCAAATTTACTAAAGATGATTCAAAATATCAATATGACCTAATTAATACCGGACCATTATAACACGCAATGATAGTTCCTATTTGATCCCCAAAAGCCGCGAATCAAAAATGTTACTCTGTTCCAAGCACGGTATCCGTAATTAAAACGGGACTATCATAATATGCAATGTTATTTCCTAGCGGACTCCCAAAATGCTTGTTTTAACACAGTTGTTTAAAATGGCGGACTGAGACACTGTCTGTAAATTAAACGGACTGATGATAGATGCTTGGTGTGACCTGTAGTGGAACATTCCTGGTGCGGTGTGAGCTATGACCGGGCCGGTTATGTAATGAGTCATGGATCCAACCTTAACGTACCTGTGCGCCCTAGATTCCTACCTATATGACCTCAGTTTGAACGTGCATGCTGTGGTGGCGATTACGTAATACTTAGTGACACCTGTATGACCCAATTTAGTACGCGCATGTCTTTGGAGATACAGGAACTTAAACAGCTACTTCTACTATTGACGTAGGCGACAGTATGGTCTCATTATATAGTAAAGTCGAGGTATATGTCTTTTGGAGTTTTTGTTTGTTTGTTTGTTTTGAAGAATTTTGTTCGGGGTTTTCCATCATTTGTGGGATGAGGATGGTGATTAACATATCTTCTATATTGAATAGACAGTGGTTTTTTGATTTTCTTATTAACGAAACAATGTAGTGTCTTAATTTCTGATACTTTCCCTTGTTGTTGGTTTGTAATTCAATTTGACGTGGCGATTAATTAGTTTACGCTTCGTATTGGTTTTCTAATCTCACTATGCACTCACGGGGTTCATTTCTTCTTAACAAGAATAATTTATTTGGGTGATACGCGGAAATCTTGGTATCTAAGATGTCATGGAATCGATCAACCAAATATGAACTGCTAAAGTTAGAAAGACTTTTTTCAAATTTTGTGTCATATCGACATTGCTTGAGGTCAACAAAGTCCTCCATATCAAAATGCGAGATTTGGCTCCGCCCTGACTTGCACCGCTCTGTTTGGAATTTGACGTAGGTGAAAACAGAACAGTGACGGGGTCGAACACACATTGATCAGCTACAAACAATGGATCTCTTGTAAAAATCACGACTAAGAGGAAGATGATGTTTCCGTGAAAATGTTGGTTTACTAATGATTTGGCAGAGACCTATTGCTGCAGAATTTGTTGAATTAGACCATTATTTTATGTCAGAAAATCATTATTAAAGTCTCCAGTAATTACAATGTTTCTGAAATGAATATAGACAGTTTATTCTATGAAAGTTGCGAATTTTCCGTTCACTCATGAATCATACAAATATTATATCGTGCCATACATTATAATGTCAAAGGCCCAGAACAAATCGCAAAGCCTAGACACGGTAAGCAAGCCGATGACATGGCCCTTTTGGCCGTGTAGGGACGTTACGTGTCATGTTTCCTAAACAATAGAAAACGTCGGGAGACAATAGGAAGGTCTATGACGTGACCTCTTTGAACGCGTGGAGACGCTACGCGTCATGTCTCGTAAACTATACACAAGGTCGAGACACAATAGGTAGGTCGATGACGTGGCCTCTTTGAACGTGTGGCGACGCTTCGTGTCATTGCTCTAACCAATGATGCCAAAGCACCATATATCTCTAAAACAATAGGCATACAATAGGAGACCAGTAGACATTGTTAACAAGCAATATACATTGTCATAGAACAATAGCCTTCCTGACATTCGGCTGGGCTAAAACTCTCGCTGTTTCTACCCACACCTTCGTGGAAGGCATGCCCTGGTGATGCAGTTGGAATATTCGTCTGTAGAGACTATACAGTTTAAAAAATCATGACTTCTTGGAATTAACATGACATTTTGTTTAACTAAAATATACAGTCATGTTCTAGTCGAGAGGCTACTTCTTATTTTTAACACGCTCCGTGGGGTACTCCAAATTGGTCGTGTGGAATCCTAACAAACCAAAATGGGTACTACAGACCTCCATTAGAATGGCCAGTTGTATTTGTGACGAAGTTCCAAGTGTCAAATCTTGTCTTGCCCGAAAGTTTATGGTTAATAGCAAGAGCGAAGCAACATCTAAGACCTCAGACGAAAATGTCACAAATTGATAAATTATTCGGCGTGCCCCCTCCCCCACTCCCTTTAGCTTCTTCGTCTCTGACTACATTAAGATTGCTAAAGAGTTACAAAATTACCTAACATACATGGATAGACAACTATGTAACTTACCAAGAAACATGCAAGTAGTTTTTAAACTGCAGTGTAATGACCAACGAATTACACATTTTCGATTCGAACCGGGTCTGTTGTTAGAAATCGAATCGAACGTCGAATCAGTAGCTTCTAGAATATGACCGATTAAGGTGGAGGTAGTGTGTGCTGTAAACCTGACTTGATTCGACTGTGATGACACGTCCCGACTGATAAAAAATATTCAGGTTTGGATTTCTGAAAAATCCAGGGTGGCAATAAATCGCTCACCTGGAGTCTACTTAGGCGAGCAAATTGCTCTCCTGAAATCTTTTTCACTTTTTTGCTTCACAAAGATCTTCTAAAGACTTAGTTAACCCCCTGCATACTGATGTCAAAATATCTAAATTTTAGACAGAAAAAAATTCCCATAATGCAACTAGAAATTTAACCAATTCAATCTCGTTTGACAGATCTCATTGAGCTCTGTCAAACGAGATTGAATTGGGTAAATTTATAGATGCATTATGGGAAAAAACAGCTTTCTGAAATTTTGGTATTTTGACATCAGAGTGAAGGGTGTTAATACCGGGTTGGGTAATTTCTCCTTCGAGTGCATTCAAGCCAATCAATTTTAAATGAATTAATAAAATGTTAATGAATGAACCTGTATTCATTTTTTACTATCCCCTCCACCCCAGTGTGGTCAGATCGATCATGAAGCTGACACACACATGTTCCCAGCATATTCTGTACACACGTTCCATGGTCCGTCACCATCGAAAATAGCTGAAAGTAGGTGAGCAAAAAAAAACGCTTATGCCGGATTAAATTGCGTGAGCAGTTTAGGCAAGCTAAAAATCGCTTGCGTCAAAATTCCATGACTGATATACTATTCTAACTATATCCTCAAGACATGCCTCGATTATACAGATGGAATATTACACAGTGATGATTATAGTTAAAAAACAGGAACGTCTGCGCCCTTAGCAAAAACTCATCGTCGACACTGTCTCAAAATGTTTAATTTGCATTAGTTTTTATTTTCAGCAGTATTTATGTACAATTTCCATCGAGGGACGTGACTAGAGGTTTCCGATTGGAGAAGGGGGTGTAGGGTGGTGAATTTCCAACTATGGGGAGGGACCGGGAGAGGGAAACCCTCCCCCCGCGTTCCCTCCCCGTAGTTGGAAATTCACTACCGAGAAAGATTTTGAAAATGAAACCATGAAAGGGGCATACAATTGATTCTAGTAACTAAACTGCCAACACATTTATGATAGAATTATCAGGTTAGTATTGTTTGGTATTCTTCTGGGAATTGAAGATGCGCTAAAATGCTCAAGCTTAGAACGTACGTAGGAATGATCAATTTTCGATGTTTCATCATTTTGTAACTGTGAATGACTGAATTAACTCAGGATAACGATTTTACATCATGTAATTTTCTTGAAGTGCATTTCGTGAATTTTTTTTATTACGATAAGTAAACGTATTATAGAAATCTCGTACCGACTGACATCATGCTTACTTATGAAGCTCGATATTGCGTACACCGCAGTTGTAAATAGTAACAGTTGGAATTTTTGCCGATTTGAAACCGAGCTGGAATTTTGGGAAGTAAAGGAGGCATGCATCAGCATCGCCAAAGAAGCTCTAAAATCGAGAAAGATGGAATTTCCAACCACTCATGACTTGCCCTCCGAATTTCCAAATATAGGAAATTTTGGCCAGGATTGGGGGTGTGACCCCCCCACCCCGCCACCAACACCACCCCTGTCGCCACGTCCCTGTATCCATCTGAACTATACGTTTTGTGAGAAGACGTAGATAACTGGTACAAAGCTATATTCCTATGTACAAAATTCAAAAGGAAACGAGTCGGACAGCCGATTTCGAATCCAACCGATTAGCAACTTAAGCTTCAAAATCGAATCGATTCTTGAAGCTTCACAGGGCCCTATTAAACAGACCAGTGCTGTCACTAGCAGAATGTGTAAATAAACATTCCCAAGCTTTACTGCGGGGATCTCTTTGTTCTATAGCACCAACGATTTGTCTGTGTCATCAGATTTCATAGACATGGTAACACTATGAATACACGAAAAATATTTGAAATGTCGACCCCAAAGTAGGGGGTTCAGGAATTCTTTTGAACTTCGAGGGGGTAGACAGGGTCATAGAGGGTCAACACACGTTGATGCAAATCAGTAGTGACCCATGTGCTTTAATGCATCTCTTCATCCAGAAAAATGCACATTTTGGTTCTATTTTTAACAAATATTTCGGCCCATATTTTTCAAATAGGGTGATTTGTTGAATATGGAGCAACAAATGTGAACTTTGGTTGACATTGACTTTAAAGGATGTAAAAGAGACATGTAATACTCGTGAATCTTTAGTAACAATAACATCTCCAGAGTAAAAAGTGTGCGCAACCCTTTGCATCAAATTCCAAACAAGGGCTAAGCAAAACGTGGGCCACTGCCCCCCGACCCGTAGGCATGTTCGAAGTAGCCTTAAAGGTATTGTGGGACAGAAAAATTTTCAAAGGCGAATGAGTGAAAAAGGGCAATAACACTGGAAAACATTATTGGACGGAACCCGTTCCTTGTGCATATCCGTCCCACTATGCTGGTCTATCAGCACATGAAAGGAGATAAAAATCAGACTGATGGCTTTGAAATTACAAACTAAAAACGTTTGTATGGACAGACGGACGGAGAGACGGATGGAAGTCCACTAGATACCCTCGAATCCTCCTTCGGAGGTCGATGGGACATAACAAGATTGAAACCCAAAACAGAATTACAGTACAGCCGTCGTGGAGTGGTCACTTTCCACGGGTGGGCAATATTTACACAGACCCAATAATATTAGATTCCAAACAGTAATTACAAGACTAATCATCAAACCTTTAATTAATGAAGCACCGGGTACGATCACAAATCAATCACAAATTTTGCTGATGATAATTTTTGTTACCTGGTAAACGCATATGTGGACAAAACGGCCAACGTATGCATTACGATCAGTCCACGACGACGGTACTGTACAACAAGTTTCAGGTCACTACACTGGAGTCGCCACCCCCACCCCCACCCCCGCATCTCTGATGATGATACTATGGTGTAAAAATATATATAATGCTGGCCTCTCTCTCTCTCTCTCTCTCTCTCTCTCGCTCTCTCTCTCTCTCTCTCTCTCCTGAGTATGGAAATAGTGTGTGTGTGTGGGGGGGGGGGGGGGGGGTGGGGGTCACGGTCACACGGCCACTCCCCTGTTTTACGTTCCTGTCCCAAAGTAGACTCTCTCTCTCTCTCTCTCTCTCTCTCTCTCTCTCTCTCTCTCTCTCTCTCTCTCTCTCTCAAAACTATTTCTGGAAATAGTTGAGTTGCACATGCGGCCGGTTGGCCCAAAGTTAGCTTTAAAAGTATATTGGAGAGAAGAAACTTACAGGTGGGCTGCTTACGTACCATTATTATACCAGAAATAATACTGACAGCACCAGCCACGGCTATTCTGTGGTCCACCTGATCCACGTCATGGGCGATTTCGGTTGTTGTATTTGTTCCATTGGACACTGCAAACAGCGGAAACGCTGTATTCGCCGGACTTCTGTTCACAACTGAAGCCATCATCAAACTTACAATTGCCACTGAACCTAGTAAGCGGCAAAAAGGAAAAGAAAAAAAAACGAATAAATAGACAAATAGCACTTGTTCATTCCAACAATAATAACACGTCGTCCAGCCGCTGATTTGTCAAGGTTTTCAGATGGGAAGTCTACGATTACACATGTGCTCGTAATGACACTACCACCCCCTTCCTTCTCTCCCAACCCACACTTAGACATGACCTGTTTGATGATTACCCATAATTTACTCTTCTCGATTTCACTAAAAAGCATGTTAACCCTTTTTGTATCGCCCAGTTTCATCTAATAAAATCTGTCACATGTATGTGCTGGGAGTAAGGTCGTACAAGCTTGGGAAACAAGGGTAAATTTATTAAACATCACACTTTTCACACTGCTCGATCGTTCAGCTATCGGAATGTCGTGGTCCCAACCACGACCTTCAGACAGCTGAACTAACTACTCTGGACTTATGGTCTAGTAGGTATGTCTAATCAAGTGATGTCAGCCTTTTAACTGTAAAGAATTGCTCAGATTTTTTATTTTGTCTCTTTGTGCCAGAGCCCCTGATGTGTTGCATCACGAGTTGGACAACTTGACTTCGAGTTTCTCGAAGTTAAGTGTGGAATGCCCACCTTATACCCAGTATTCAAGATAACTATGGTACTGTGGTCACAAAAAACGGGCAGAGAATTTCGTCCAACTGCATTGCGATCCGATAAAAATTCTGTCCACTTTCCACCACGAAACACTGTGAAACCTGTCGAAAAAACCCGTCGAAACAGAGAGAACACTGAGCTGATTCGATTTCGGCGTATTTAATTCTAGAAATCTCAACCAACTGGTGATTGTCCCAATCGGGTCGTCATCTGATCGCGAAATGGTCTGGTTTTCTGATCACGGTATTGGAAATCTATGTTAGAGGAGGACATCTCACTTGGTAACTTTTTTTAGTTTGAATGGTCTTGAAATTCTGGAGTTCGCTCATCACATAGCAATGACTATCACACTCCTGTTTTGTCATCGGTATGGACAAATATTAATTTTGTTCAAGCAAAAGCACATCCCATTATGCATCACTGGCGAGAGGATGTCAAAGTCGTTTCAATCCCACTTACGAAGACAGATTTACACTAAACTATTTTGAAATTGCAAGCTAATTTCCTGAAGTCACTCAACGAAGTACGGCCAATATCCACAGGGCTGTCAACGCCGTTTTGGCGGCCAAACCTGAGCTGTACTGCGATGGCTGTACAGTACGGCCGCCGTTGACGGGGCATTTACCACGGGTGGGCAATATTTCCACAGACGCAATAATATTAGATTCCAAACTATAGGAATGATCATCAAAAAATTAATTAATGAAGCACAAGGTGCAACCCTGACTTGCATTAATTAAAATTGTGTGATGGTTTTTATTACCTTGTAAACGTATGCGTTGACATCACTGCCCACGCGTGGATCACGACAAGTCCACGGTGGCTGCACTGTACGCTCGACACTAGTTAAAGGGGTATTGTATCCCCGTTGACGTTGTTTGCGCTTGACTTCAAAAGATTTATGTGGATCGCAAACAATGCTGGCGGTGCTTCGAAACGGGTGCAGTCACGTCCAAACGCGAAGTTTGGCATCCATAGGCTATGGGCGGGATACAAGTCTAAATTATATTTTTGAATTTGAAGACGAAATTTACATTGTAACTTCTAAAGTTTTGTGTCAATCTACAATACCCTTGGCAATGCTTCTGAACTGTCACCGTTTCGTCGACAAAAAGTTTGGTCTCTGCGCTATGTTTTAGCTGCACGCGTGGCACATGAAAAGGTGTAATTTTCCCTTTATTGCGTCATTTGCAGTGTAACTCAAAAAGTTTTGCTCCAGTGACAAAGACACTTTGCAACGCTCGAGAGCAATTACTGCCACGCTAACATGAGAGGTTTGGTGTCTGGAAACAAGAGGGTAATGGCTGTAGGCATGACATACGTGTTTTGAGCACCAAAAGACACCATTTGACGTAAACAATTCGAAAATGACGTTAAATCAAAAATTTCAAAAACGGTTACCTTTTTGTTTTTCAAGCTCTACAACATACTAAAGCTTTATGGAAATCGAACGAACTTTAATTTTCCCGACGTTGACGTCCGACCATCAGCGCAACGGCAGCCTCCGACGAGTTTTCACTGTTAAAAACTGATTGCGTTTATAGATGTGGTGTATGTTGGAGAATATATTTCCAAACTTTTAAGAATGAGAGTACAATAGCATGGTCAATGTTAAACGTCCATAAAAATAACAACAATACGGGTTTTTTGTGAGAAAGGTTGAAATTATAACAACTGTATTGAATAAAAATACCATCAACATTATAGTGTGTGGAATTTCATAACTATGTGTATTATTAACCCTTTACCCAACGCAGACGATTTCAAAATTTATTATTTTAAATATCATTTTTTAAATATTTTCAAAAAATGTCAACAAAACCATATCATGTGACCCCTTTTTGGAACGAGCTCGACGAGCTCGTTCCAAAGAGGGGTCACATGATATGGTTTTGTTAAAATTTTTCGAAAAATAATATTTTTTCAGCTGCTGAATTTGCATATTACGCGTGCGGATGCGGGCGATTCGTTGGGTATTGGGTTAATAGAAAATTACGCGTGTTAGAAAATCTGCGTTGTTTTGGGTTTTTCCCCCTTTTTGACGTGCTTTGCACTCGCGGTAACTTGAACATTTTGCGCTGATCGCAAAAAACATGGCAAACCTTCAAAACTGATACTGTCGCATCCGCATGCGAAGTTTAGCCTCTGCTATGGCCGTAGTCGTGAAACAAGCCTAATGTTGTATGTGCCTTAACAGCGTTATTTACGTTGTAACTTCTACAGTTTTGCTTCAACCCACAATGCGCTTGACAATGCCTCTGACCTGTCATTGCTTCGTCGACCTCCAAAGTTTAGTCTCCATAAGTGCAATGGTAATAGCTATACGCGTGACAAGCGAAAAGGTGAAAATTCCCTTTTTGTGACATTTGCGTTGCAATCAAAATGTTTTGTGTCAATGACAAAGACACTTGGCAATGCTCTAGAGCAATTACCACGCTAACATGAGACGTTCGGTATCAATAAGCTCTGGGGTAATGGCTGTGGGTATGCCACGCGTGTTTTGGGCACCACAAAACGCCATTTGACGTGAAAACGTCGAAAATGACGGTAAATCAGAAATTCCAAAAGCATTCACCTTTTTATTTTTAAAGCTCTTCAACATACGAACATTTCATGGAAATCGGACGAGCTTTAATATCTCCAACATTTACGTCCGACTGTCAGCGCAACTGCAGCCCAGATGAATTTTTTGATGGCTAAAAACTGATTTCGTTTTTGATATGTTTTTTGTTGGAGACCCTTTACCCAACGCAGACGATATCAAAATTTATTATTTTAAATATCATTTTTTCAAAAGTTTCAAAAACATTTCAACAAAACCATATCATCTGACCCCTAGTTGGAACGAGCTCGTTCCAACGAGGAGTCACATGATATGGTTTTGTTGAGTTGTTTTGAAAATATTTTTTTTTCAACTGCTGAATTTGCATATTACGCGGGCGGATGCGGCCGATTCGTTGGGGAAAGGGTTAAGAAAGAGAGTTTAATACCATGGTCAATACTAAACGACCATGAAAATAAGGTCAATATGACTTTATTTTTGGTAAAGATTGCAATTTGAAATTATAATATCTGCACTGAATGGGGATGCGATCAACATTGTACTTTGTGAAATTTCATATTATTGCTAGAGAGTACTGCGTGTTCGAAAATCAGCGTGTTTACTGAAAAAATGAAGTAACGTTAAATCCTAGGAAATGACAATAAAATCGGAAAACATAACAAAAAAAAACTACCTCTTTATTTTTTTATTTTATTTATTTATTTATTTATTTATTTATTTATTTATTTATTTATTTATTTTTAGCTCAACAACATACTAGAATTTCATGAAATCGGCCGATATTTATTTTTTGGTGACGTCAAGGTCAATAACGCCACCCGAACGTTTTACCATAACAGTTGAGAATTTCCCAGGAGGTATCACATGATATGGCTTTATCAGAGATGTGATTTACAAAATTTGAAATAGGGAGGCTTGATACAGGCCTCGATATTAAAAGATCGAGGGAAACACGTAAATTGGAAATTGTTTTGAATAAAGGAGCGGAATCATACATTGCAGCCTTAGCTGAGAACTAGAAATAAAGGTGAATAAGGGCGCCAAATTTCGTCAGGATTTAATCGTCGTGGAAGGAAAAAAATAAAACAAAAGGCTGACAATCACAACAAGTCATTCTAACTTCGTTGCATGACTTAATAATCCCATCGCTCTCTGTTAAAACATATTACTGTAGAGTCTCCTGTATATGACAAAAGGATTTGTCTATTTCCGTTCGACGGGACTAGTATCATTTCTTAATTATTGTATTGATTTCATAGAGGATATCTAGTGTTTTTGAGTGAATACCGAAAATTATCTCATGAGGGACCGAGACAAATGTTTATTTTTCGCGAGCGCATGCGCGAGAGAAAATGACCATTTGTCTCCGTCACAAGTGAGATAATTTTCGGTATCCACTCAAAAGACACTAGATTTTCTTTTTATTATACGCTTTTTATAAGAATCTGATAATTCCATTCGTTTCAACCTTGAATTGATGCATGAAAGTAAACAGCGCATTGAATCATCAGTGAGATTCGGAAGTGATTTGATCGACACTCGGAACAGATGGCGTCTTGCAATCTGATTTAGCTGGCGGGTTTCTAGTCCAAACATGGCCTGAAAGTCCGTAATATTAGTTTTTGGTTTGGTACGTCCTTTGAAAGGACGTACCAAACCAAAAACTTATATCACGGACTTTCAGGCCATGTTTGGACTAGCGGGTTCCATGCATGAATTCAAGATGAATACGTGTTGAATTATTGCTGGAAATGATCGGTATCCACTCAAAAACACTACAGTTACTTTTCATTCTTCGTTTTTAGAACATATTGATTATTTCCAGTGATAATTTGACTCGTACTCACCTTGAAGTGATGCTTTGGAAGCCGCTATTTTGATTGATACCGTGAAAGTGATATGTCTATATCTTCACACTAGGGGATACGATTTCTATCTTTCCGCAATTTCTTCGCTAATCTATCATTTAGCGTATAATAAATATTCTTACCTGGCGACGCGTGCCGGGAGGTTCCAAGGAAGAAGTAACAAAGTGTCGAAAAGAATGCCATATATAGTCCACAGACAGGCGGTAATGTTGCTAACTGAGCATATGCCATACCTAGGATGATAAGAACAAAACAAATATACATTGGAGATAAATGACAAACAGTTTTAATAGGCTTTCCCAAACCCAGTAGTCTTGTTATTCTTCTTTTTCAGAATTTTTCTTCATTTTATTTTTTTTATTTTTAGGCTTTCCCAAACCCAGTTTGGGAAAGACTCTTGTTATTCTTCATTTTTTTTTTATTTTATTTTATTTTTATTTTTTTTTTTTTTCCGCCGTCAATTTTGTCTGTTGCACTGTTCAAAAACAAGCTGTACGATTTCAACCCAATTTGGCATACTTTTGTAATGCCATAAAATCTAGTGAAATGAGGTATCGCCATGTCTGTGAAAAAGCTTATTTTAAACATTTCTGCCAAAACCATCAACATTTCACTATTTTTCAACAAAGCTCAAAAACAAGCTGTACGATTTCAACCAAATTTGGCAAACTTATGTACTGTCACAGAATCTGGTAAAATGAGGTATCGTCATATTCGTGAAAACGCTTCTTTTCAAAATTTTCTGCCAAAACCATCAAAATTTCACCATTTTTCAAAAGTTTCAAAATTATTTACAGTTATCTAGTCTTTATCTTGTATTTCCCTTCCTTTTTCACTGTGTTACTAAAATTTCGAACGACATTAGCACCCATGTTGAATATGTTTAGCGAGCTTCCTATCGAGAAAATATCGCTAATTTGGCCAGTCTCTTAATTGCCAGTAATTCTCCAATTTAATTATTATTAATTCTTAACCCGCTGGGTATTTTCAAGATAATTTCATCAAATCGTGTCATGGCTGCTGTGAAGCAGCCATGACTCGATTTGATGAAAAATTCATCTACATATAACTCAAGGAATCATTGGTGAAAAACATAGTTCAATTTTTAGAGGAAAAATTTTATTAAATGTGCCTAAATTATACTTTTTCAGTGGCAAGAAAAATCCTGTCATTAACAGGATTAACTGTTGGAGTTGGTAAAGTATTGTCTTAGCAGTTCCCCCTATCAAACGTTGATTGACAGTTAATACAAGTCAGATTCCTTGCAGACTACAACCCCATTAGAAGACGGTCTGCTGTTTATGTATATAGCAGGACACAGCTGAATCATTATCTCGACTCTCTGGACGCAGCGATACTCCGGCCCTCGGCGTTCAGAGTCCATTCATTCAGAAAAAAAAACAATTTTCCAGTGAATTGATTTGGAAATTTGATCCCGGGGGGGGGGGGCGGAAAAAAATTGCAGTACACGTTGCTGGTGTGGGTGGGTGGACAAACTGCCCCAAAACACAATTTTTCCACCCCCTTGCTCATTTTTCCGGTGCCATGTTATGCAAAACTAAACTCTTTAAAATGATTTAGACAAATATACACACATCATAGTCCTTTTTGGAGATGTATTGATGAGCGACCTGGACCCACTACTGGGCCCTTGATTTTTTTAACCAGCAGTCTGTTCGGCCTTGAGTGTCTCGATTTCTATAATTGCATATCCTATTTGTGTATATAAACATTTCTTATGATCACTGATAATCAACGGTCTTTTAGGTTAAATTGGCTCTAACGACTTTAGGTTTTTGTAAATTATTTTTAAAGACATCAAGAATCAAGATACAACTAACAGAAAAACAAATGGTTCATATAACAATTGCACAAAACGGTGTTAAAATAAAAAATAAAATAAACAAAAAATTAAAACAGAGTTCTCATGTCCCATTTGGATAAAATAGTCACAACTTAAAGGGCCTATGCAAGTTCATGTTTCAAAAAGTGGGTTTCTATCAAACCAATCGCGTGACATTTCCTGTGTCAAAATACCTCTGTAAAATCTGCGTCACATACGAAATACCCAGAAACACTAGAAAATGGTCCCCGACAACGCAATTTTTACCACATGAATAAGCCTCGAATGGATTGTTGTGGTCCCATAAAAAAACTTTTTGAGCTTACTTATGTTGTAAACAGGCTTTGCTTTATGGCACTTCGGCAACTTGGATATTTCATGACATGCCAGCTTTATTGCCGGAGCAAAGATTTAGCTAGCATGTGATTAGTTTACTGGAAAAATCAGGAATAATGCTACTAATACAGGATATTACCAGCTGGAAACATCACAATTTAGGTATTATATTATCACGTAATGACACGACAGAAAAGTGTGGAAAACTGTCCAAAATATTGACATGTGGTGCTGAGAGGGGTGGGAGTCCAAAAATAATCAGAGTTTTTGGCAGGATATGGGGTGGGTGTTCAAAATGACCAGAAGAAATATGCGGAAAATAAAAAACGGCATCGTGTACTGGAATTTTTTTCTGCCCCCCTCCCCCCCCCCCCCCACCTTTTTCAAAGCCGACTCGTGCGATACTGATTGGTTGAAGGTCATCGATATCGATACAAAACACCACAAAACTTCACCGTACTAATGTTTTTGGTTTTTTTTTTATTTATTAATGAAATCCCGGATTCGGAATCTTTCTACTCCATTTTGTACGAAATCGGGCGACACAACTGTTAGTTGTAGTTGTTACATTCCATGCCAATTTGAGCACCTTGTGCGCGTTTTGAAAGCTTGAGTACCCAGAAAATGACAGATACCAAATGACCCAGGAAATATCAGGATGAGGGTACAAAACCATGTTTAAGGATTTTATGCATAAATGTGTTTATGGTTGACAGTTTTTGAGAAAAGCGGGGAGGGGTGAGAGCGAGCCAACACCCCCAATCCACCTTGTGGCTACTCCACTGCCTGAACATTTTTTAAGGTGTCCATTTTCTAAGTTATACCGCTATAATGATAGTGAACCTCATTGTCAGGGAACACCTAAGGCCTCGTAAGGCCTGGGCTGACGTGGGGTTATTTAGTCCCGCTGATGAAGTTGCGGGAAAATTAGACCAACGTGGAGGGTCGGAATCCAAGTGTCGCGAACTCGGCGCAGAGAGCTGAGTTAGACCGACGCCGTGATTCCTTCTCTGCCAAATTGTCCTGAAATAGGTTCGATTTCCGTTAGGTGTGATTCCTAATCACTTCAGGCTGTATAATGGAAAGAATGATTTAAAGTAACAACGATTCTTTTATTTACACATAAAAATAAATCCGTTTCAATATTTCAACAATCAACAATTCAATTCTTTTCACAGAAAATGGGTCACTACGGTTAAATAATTCTAAACAATCATATAGTCATTCTATAGCCCTGTACTGGCACTATAGTCTACACACTGGAAATGTTACTACCGTGAGCTCGCCATAAGAGCTTCACAAATCTGAAATGTTATTACTGTGAGCTCGCCATAAGAGCTTCACCCGCTTAGGCTCAAATGTCAACGTCTGCGCGTAACTGTACCTCTGGCTGTCGGAGGGTTCCGACCAGCAATGTTCGTCATCTATAAACCACCGTACTTCTGATTTGGGTCAGATATTGTCTACTCATACCTTATGTGCCTTTTGAAAGTCCTCCGTGAAAGTCCTATTGAAATATCCACCGTTCCTGGTTGAATTCACGATTCACAGATGCCCCTTTTTGTGCTAGGGCGAAATTGTCACTCACACCGATCTCCAGTCGGTATTACGATGTTCCGACAGCAAAATAAACTACTCAGAACGCAATCAGGCTGACGCTTCAAAGGGTTAATACGCACAATACAATTAACCTACACTTCTGACTATTGCAGGACGATACCTGCTACTCGACAATCTAAACTTTAACGTTCCACCTGGGGTGTTCCTTCTCACGAATTCGGCCCCGTAGCCGCCTATCAACTTTAAGCTAAATCAATCGTGGAATGCCCTCTCTGGCGATTCCAGCCGTTTCAGGGTCCTGTGATCGAAGGTACCCTTATGCCAGGAAACAGAGTCCGCCTGTCCTGGACTTCACCAACGCGTGTGTGACCCCAAGTGTGTGTCTAATGCTCTGCTCTTCCAGGTATATATACTTTTTACCCTAAACTGTCAGGTGGACCGACGCTCATCTGTCCACCTGTCAAAACGGTGGGAGATGACGTGTATCGAGGCAGAATCAATACAAGTTATCTCACGCGTGACTTAACGCTGACTTCACTTGTCTAGAAAACCGATTCGTTCTTGCCATGATTGTTATAACTTATGATGACACGACATTTCTATCTTTTAGAATCTCGTTTCTCAATTTACCGTGACGACATCTTGACATCAACCGATTACGTCTCGTAAGACTCCGACTACTGTATAAATTAAACGAGATTAGACCTTATCTAACATACCGTTTCTCCCCTGGGTCCCTGCGCTAAAGCTGGATATACACCACGTGTGTTTTTTCTATGTCCAGCTTTACAGAGAAGTGAAATTCACGTGGGTTTTTCGCCTTGATGCGGAATATATTTTGAACTTACAATATCTTTAAATATGAGGCCCCTTGCCCCTATATTTAGGCTGGCTTTGCCCTGACAACTCCCTTCCCGAGAGAAACACCCTGTGTATCTCTTAAAACGCAAGGGGCAAAGCCACGCACGCTCGCCTCTCACACCCTTTTACAATCTACCATCATGTTCAAGACTACAAAACTGTACCCTAGTGGTCGTGGGGGTTCATGACCGGGATCATGCGTCGGCCATACCGATTCCCACGACACACACGCTACCACATGCTCCCGTCTTGCGGGTTTACATATGGAGAGTAGCCTTATTCTTAGATTTGCAGCACTCTCTCTCTCTGTAATACTATATATTTACACCCAAACATACACGTTTTTGTACACGTTCGCCCATTTTGCAAACAGTTCACTTGGCACTCACTCCGACGAGTAACACCGTCCGCGCCTTTGCGTCAGACGGGTTAATTCCAACGGAGTGTAACTTCGCCTCCCGTTCCCCTATGTCTTGTGAAGGGGCAAACGACCCCTGCATTATGTTGAGCCTCACCCTCGCAAAGCTCAACCAGGGGGTTAAAATTGTGCCTCACACACTCACACATTCAACACACAGATTTCCCGACCGCGCCTTTGCGACAGACTGGGTTAGTGTGCCTCACACTCACAACAAACTCTCGTCAATAAAAACAAGCGCGGTTTCCCCGGACCTTAACACCGGGTTTGTGCATCCCACACTTACAAAACTCGACACACAGGCTCCCCGTCCACGCACACGCGACAGACAGGGCAGTGTATCTCACATTCGCACTCACAACCAACTCTAGTCAGCAGTTAGAGCAATAGTAATACTAAAATAAGAAAATTCCTTCCGGGCCTTAACACCGGGTTTACGAAACTCATCACCCCATCCACAAAAATATTTGCGACTGGAGCCCCCGTCCCAGACACCAGGCCCACAGCCACCCAACTATTGCTTCTTTATAACCACCGACCATTGGTAGGGGCCCGGTTCCCAGTATCCCCTTGGGTAACCCTTGACACACCTCTACTTCTCGCCCCGTCATTTCTACGGGTATTCCACCAGGGTCCCCATACCCTGTCGTTGTCGCATTCCCAAGAGCTTCCCTTGGCGCTATATCCCCCAGGCTCACTCGTCCCGGCGATTACCGTCGTTCGAACGACACTGGCCGTCCTTGGCCCTTGTGCCGTCGACCCCCCGGTCCATTGCGACGACTTCTTGCGCACATTGGGCGCTGTGCGCCCCCGACACTCTCTACGTGGTCTCCGCCACCTAGGATGCT
The DNA here is from genome assembly GCA_031216915.1 of Pictodentalium vernedei. Classification (NCBI taxonomy): domain Eukaryota; kingdom Metazoa; phylum Mollusca; class Scaphopoda; order Dentaliida; family Dentaliidae; genus Pictodentalium; species Pictodentalium vernedei. Next base: position 338,481,850 of record CM062297.1, on the reverse strand, counting down.
TCTCCTTTGATTTGTGGACCCTTTTCTCGGTCACCTGGGCGCCCACCTTAGCGGTCCCATCCACTTTGACACACTCAACTTGTGTTGACCCGTGCCCTCTCAATTCTGGAGGAGTTTGCCCAGCCATTTGCGTGGGTCTGGCCTCCCCTCTCCACACAGGTGACACCGACTTCTGGGGGAGCTCAACTCCCCCACATAAATTTGCTTGAGGGTCTTTCCCCAATGACCCTATTGGGTTCCCTCGCCGTTTGGCGTTTAGCCTGGACCGCCTGCGGCCCCTTCTCCCTAATTGGACAGGAGTCGTCTCCCTTGAAACTTTGCGACATTTCGTCGTGTAGGGGCCATCCCCTGGACCATCGGACTGGTTCCCCCTGGGAACCTTCCCTTCCTTACTCGGTACGTTACCGAGTGCAACCGCCGGGGGTCCTTGCCCACCGACTTGAACTTCCTTTGCCCTCGTTGGGCCATAACTTGGCCCCCTACCCCTGGACCATAACTCATCAGGGCTTGCCCTCACCCCTGGGATATTACCTATGACCAGGTCATACACAGGTGATTCAATGCACATGGCTTCCACTTCGCCACAATAAAATGGGGTATCCACAGTTATCCTCGCGATGGGGAACCTTCTAACGGTCCCATCTATCAAAATACACAAATGGTCGCGCCCCAACAATTGCTTGTCGTCAACCAGTTGCTTTCTAACCGCTGCAGAGGAGCACCCAGAATCCCGGAGCAGACGGATCTCCCTTTGTCCCACATACCCTGGGTACACTGGCATATCAACCTTCTCCTGCGAAGTTGTGAGCCTCTCACACATGCCACTTATTATCGGGACAACCTTCCCGCCTTCCAGCCTTAATTCTCCCTCTTGTATACATTCCCGGAGGGGACTGTGTTCTGGACCGATAGTTTGACAGAACGCTGCCGTCTGCCTACTGGGCCCTGGATCTACGCGGTCACCTTGCTTCCAACCCCTTGGCGCTGCGTTCCCGGCCCCCTGCTGAGGTGGTCTAATGTTCCCAGTGGTCCTTACCTGCTTCTGCCAGCAGTCCCTGGCAATATGACCCCGCTTGTTGCAGATAAAACAAGTGGTGTCCTTGGGAGCGCTCCCCTTCCGGCTGGTCTGCGACGCAGGAGGGTCGGGGTGGTGTTGCCTTACGGGTGCCATTGCCAACCCGTTTGCCCCACCCCTAGCCAATTTGGGTGCGTTCACACTCCCACCGTGGGCCTCGATGTAGCGTTCTGCCACAGTTGCCATCTCATCATAGGTGGGCGGACCCCTTTCCTTGATGAACAGGCCCAATTCCTTGGAGCATGTAGTTAAAAACTGCTCTCGGAGAAATAGATCTCGCAGGGCTCCATACGACTCATTCACTTCTGCGAGATCAGTCCAGCGGTCAAAGTACCGCCTAGCTCGGGCAAAATACTGAGGTACTGTTTCTCCCTTCTCCTGCTTAATTTCTCGGAACTTGGTCCGGAATCCTTCTTCAGTGAGCTGGTATCTCCGAAGGATGGCATTCTTCAGCTCACTGTAGTCGTTAAGAAGTGCAGGAGGCATACTGGTATAAGCCTCGAGGGCTTTACCTGACAACAAAGGGCTCAAGCACATAGCCCATGTGTCTTCTGGCCACATTTGACTGGAGGCAAAACGCTCGAACCTCTCCAAGTACGAGTCCAAGTCATCTGTGTTTTCATTGAAATGAGCGAGATGGGGGCGTGGGGCATGAATTGCTACCCCTGCACTCCCATCCCCTGAGCGCCGACTTTCATTCTCCACATCGGCCCTTGCTCTGAGGAGCTCTAATTCTCTCTCGTGCCTCTGTTGTTCGAGCTCTCGCTCTGCCTCCCTTGCCTCCCTTGCTAATTGGGCTTCCCTCTCTCTCGCCTCATTTGCTCTCTCCCTTTCTAACTGAATCTCTCGCTCTTTTGCCTCTCTTGCCTCTTTCTCGCGCTCTCATTCTAATTGGATCTCTCGCTCTTTTGCGTCATTACGTAAGGCAATCTCCTTGGCCTCACGTTTCTGCTCATCTTTAACGAACTTCTGAAGTTCAGCTCCCTCAAGGCCCATTTCCTTGCCTAATGATACCAGTTGGGCGAGGGGTGTAACAACATCCATTTTGATTTTTTCTTTCTATCTTCAACACTCGTCAGAAAGAATGAAGAAGGAAAAGAAAGAAAGAAAAAAAAAATATGGCAATTGATCCTAATTTACCTCTGTAATTTAACGTAATTAAACGCACCAAATATTCTGAAACCTACCGCAGTTATAGTGGCTATTAAGTATCCTTTTGGGGACTACTGTATTGCGATATTAAACCCTCGAACGGCATCGACTGACCGAACGCGTCAAAACCTAAACAGAACCGCCGTTAAAATAAAACAAAATTTCCATATAGCCATTTTTTACCTTTTTAGAAATATCCTGGTTAGCGCTCGCCAATCAATGTCAGGGAACACCTAAGGCCCCGTAAGGCCTGGGCTGACGTGGGGTTATTTAGTCCCGCTGATGAAGTTGCGGGAAAATTAGACCAACGTGGAGGGTCGGAATCCAAGTGTCGCGAACTCGGCGCAGAGAGCTGAGTTAGACCGACGCCGTGATTCCTTCTCTGCCAAATTGTCCTGAAATAGGTTCGATTTCCGTTAGGTGTGATTCCTAATCACTTCAGGCTGTATAATGGAAAGAATGATTTAAAGTAACAACGATTCTTTTATTTACACATAAAAATAAATCCGTTTCAATATTTCAACAATCAACAATTCAATTCTTTTCACAGAAAATGGGTCACTACGGTTAAATAATTCTAAACAATCATATAGTCATTCTATAGCCCTGTACTGGCACTATAGTCTACACACTGGAAATGTTACTTCCGTGAGCTCGCCATAAGAGCTTCACAAATCTGAAATGTTATTACTGTGAGCTCGCCATAAGAGCTTCACCCGCTTAGGCTCAAATGTCAACGTCTGCGCGTAACTGTACCTCTGGCTGTCGGAGGGTTCCGACCAGCAATGTTCGTCATCTATAAACCACCGTACTTCTGATTTGGGTCAGATATTGTCTACTCATACCTTATGTGCCTTTTGAAAGTCCTCCGTGAAAGTCCTATTGAAATATCCACCGTTCCTGGTTGAATTCACGATTCACAGATGCCCCTTTTTGTGCTAGGGCGAAATTGTCACTCACACCGATCTCCAGTCGGTATTACGATGTTCCGACAGCAAAATAAACTACTCAGAACGCAATCAGGCTGACGCTTCAAAGGGTTAATACGCACAATACAATTAACCTACACTTCTGACTATTGCAGGACGATACCTGCTACTCGACAATCTAAACTTTAACGTTCCACCTGGGGTGTTCCTTCTCACGAATTCGGCCCCGTAGCCGCCTATCAACTTTAAGCTAAATCAATCGTGGAATGCCCTCTCTGGCGATTCCAGCCGTTTCAGGGTCCTGTGATCGAAGGTACCCTTATGCCAGGAAACAGAGTCCGCCTGTCCTGGACTTCACCAACGCGTGTGTGACCCCAAGTGTGTGTCTAATGCTCTGCTCTTCCAGGTATATATACTTTTTACCCTAAACTGTCAGGTGGACCGACGCTCATCTGTCCACCTGTCAAAACGGTGGGAGATGACGTGTATCGAGGCAGAATCAATACAAGTTATCTCACGCGTGACTTAACGCTGACTTCACTTGTCTAGAAAACCGATTCGTTCTTGCCATGATTGTTATAACTTATGATGACACGACATTTCTATCTTTTAGAATCTCGTTTCTCAATTTACCGTGACGACATCTTGACATCAACCGATTACGTCTCGTAAGACTCCGACTACTGTATAAATTAAACGAGATTAGACCTTATCTAACATACCGTTTCTCCCCTGGGTCCCTGCGCTAAAGCTGGATATACACCACGTGTGTTTTTTCTATGTCCAGCTTTACAGAGAAGTGAAATTCACGTGGGTTTTTCGCCTTGAAGCGGAATATATTTTGAACTTACAATATCTTTAAATATGAGGCCCCTTGCCCCTATATTTAGGCTGGCTTTGCCCTGACACTCATTGTGGTACCGTGGTCGTAAAAGCGGTATATGCGCGATCTGATTTTGACATATTTACACCAGAAGGTCAATATTTAACGAACAAAATATTACACAATAAAGAATGAATCACGAAAAGATGTAAGAAAATGGAATCCGAGATGCAATGTTCTCGTGTTTTCTTTTTTCGACAGGTGCGATTTTAAGAGTACAGCCGCCGTGGACTGTCGTAATCCACGCGTGGAGAGTGATGTCCACGCATGCGTTTACCAGGTAATAAAAATCATCATCAGCAAACATTTTAATTAATGAAGCACCGGGTTGTACCCGGTGCTTCATTAATTAATTTTTTGATGATTATTCCTATAATTAGTGTTTGAAATCTAATATTATTGCGTCCGTGGAAATATTGCCCACCAGCGGAAAGTGACCAGTCCACGGCGGCAGTACGGTACAGCTTTGTGGACAGGAATTCGGAATTGCGCGCCAGTCGTTCAAAATTCTCTATTTGTAAAGAGAGTACTGTAAGTGTCCCAACGCACACAAGAAGATTGTACGAACACTAAAACAAGGAAGGCGGAGTGTTCGGTTCTGTTCACAGCCCAAAACTTAAAAAGAACAAAAACAGGCGACGTTTTAGCGAATGGGCGTGAAAATTGGAATTTTTGTCAAAATATCCACTTTACTTTTATGTCCTTCAAAGATGAAATAGGTAGAGCTGGGAGGTTTGGATGTTTCAGATTCGGTTTCGGTTTAGTATTCACTTCCAAGAAATAAACGGGTTCGGTTTGGTTTTGCTTGGTGTTAACAACATTCAGTAAATAGCATTTTAGGTTCCTTAACTTTGAAAAAAAATCCGCAACAGGTTTACGACGACACCACTCACCACAAAGAGCGATGTTCCAACAGGAGTAAAATCCTCGCCCCTGCTTGGATGAGAGCTGGCGTAGTTTCTTTTATGTTTATGGCTCCAGTTGCAAATGTTACCGTCTGACGTGACAACGCGAAATATTTGAAATGACGTCGCCCGTTTCGTAATAGACCATTTTTTACATAGCGCAATCTTACATCCGGGACTCGATATACCCCTCGAAACCAGCCATTCAGATTTGTTACTAAAAATGGCACCAACGTCTGCTGTACTGTACTTAACGCTGCATTGATATCGTTTCTTTCCACTTTATAAATATTTTTTGTCAATGCTGTCGTTTTTTTTAAACAAAATTCGATTGTGTGCTTGCCTGCCGTTCTTCGAACGAAACATTTTCGCTCTAAAGAAGGCGAAGGTACATTGTAGTTGAGAGTTGTGCTGAACGTCGGAACGAACATGAATGATTGTAACACGAAAATGATAAGTATGGAAATAACATCGCAAAATACACAAATTGTCGAATTTTTACTGATAAAATGAAGCTTTCAATGACGATCAACAGCTCAGTACACACGTGTGCAATGTTGATAAATAAAGCCGGTTTGTGGGGGCTACTTGAGTCTCGGATGTAAGATGGATCTATGTAAAAAATGGTCTATTGTTTCATCAATGGAGAGACCAGCAAGCCGCTTCATTTTGTTTTCTGGATTTTTTTCACACGGTGTAGCAGAGGGTGTTCCGGATGAAGTGTTGTTTACATTACAAAGCAATTAACGATTTGAACTGAGAGTGAATGAGTTTTTCTGGTTTATTGATTATTTATCCAGTGCCGTCGTGGGGTACACAAGAGGTTTATTTACAAAACCTGTGATCGTTAAAACTTGCCTTGAACAAGGCAACTTTTTAACGATCACAAATTTAGTAAATAAGCCTCTCGTGTTTCATGATGTATGTTTTGGGCTGTCGGTAGTGTCTTATTGGAATATATACGTTATTGTGATGCGTTTACGGTAACATGGTCTGAGCTTAGCGGCCCAGAGCGTATGTTCAACCTCGACACTTCGCGTCTCGATTGAACATAAGCTCCGAGCCGCAACCCTCAATTCACGTTACCGTCAATATATATTACAATAATTTATAATATGTCTGGAAGTGCCTATGTTGTGTTCAGCGGCTTCAGCCTAATGTCCCTTTATTATTCTTATAGGTTCTGGGGTGTCAGTTGCTAAGCCTACTGAGTTAGAAAAAAACATAAATTCCAGTAACAAATGAATAAAGTTTATCTAATCGATGTTGTGTTCCCATTGTCACATTTCAGCCCTTATCGACTCCTTTGATGGGCTAGTCAATAATGAAGAAAATATGACAATGAGAACACAACGAATTCGCCCCTTTGCCGGATCGACTAAGTGACGTGAGTCCATGGAGACCACAAGGCCATTTCACTTCCAGTTTGGTCAGTTTGTGCACAAGCTCATTAAAATCGTTCAGTCGTTTTTTGTTGGGACTTGTGGCTCGGTTTCCGGATTTGTCGCAAAAAACAGAACCGAAACTAAAAAAACCGCCCAGCTCTAGAAATATAGACTTTGACGAACCGGCTAAGCCCATATAAATAAACTACAACACTTTCGTTGTACTGAACCCACCGCGTTTCACACTTTCGTGGAAAAAACACGACTGTGTCATTCAATGGACACGCAGGCCGATGCCAGTCTTCGCCTGCGGCCAACCACAGCACTTTCGTCGTTTTAGCAAGCGAATTCACACTTTCACAAAGTAAACGTGATTGTGTCCTTCAATACACACAGAGTCAAACATAATATATTAAAAAAAAACAATGATTCCGGTGCAAGTGCTGTTAAGGAGAGAAGTAAACATAGACTAAAAAATAATATTTCAAGTAGCCGTATACTAAAATGATCATACAACTAGAGAGACAGAATTTACTGCACCCAGTAAATTCAAGTCTGTGTGAATAAAGTATCAGGAATGAACTAAAGAGAAAGAGAATTTATGAAGGCTTATTTTCAGGAGTAAAATATTTTTAAACGAATCAGAAATGGATTTTCGTTAATAGTATTTACAGATATTCATACTGGAATCAGAACAATTTTTATAAGAAACCAGAAAAGGCATATATGTGACCAGCATTCAAAGGGTTCGATACACGAATTAGAAATGCATTAAGGTGTAACAGAATGCATTTCCCAGTCTTTATGAATAATATGCACTTGATGACTTTGGTGACCTCTTTCAGGCGGACCCCTAGGTGACCTCCATGACCTTGACCCATATTTTGAATCTCCATCAAGTGTCTACTCATTTGGTGTTAGTCCCAGGTCCATTCATCATACCACGATTGAGATATGAGCGTGGCCCACTTTCAAAATTTTTGGCCACGCCCACCTTTTTTAACGTAAAAATGCATGTATGGACCTCAGGAATGCTTGGGGGTGGGGGGCTAAAAAATGTGATTTCCAGCAATTATGAAAAATGCACTCAATGACCCCCTAGGTGATCTCCGTGACCTTGACCCATATTTTGAATCTCCATCAAATGTCGACTCATTTGGTGTTGGTCCATTTATCATACCACGCCTTAGATATGGGCGTGACCCACTTTCAAAATTTTTTTGGTCACGCCCACGTTTTTAACGTGAAAATGCATGTTTTTTGTCAGGAATGCTTTGGGGGTGTCAGAATATGTGATTTCCAGCAATTATGAAAAATGCACTCGATGACCCTAGGTGACCTCCGTGACCTTGACCCATATTCTGAATCTCCATCAAGTGTCGACTCATTTGGTGTTGGTCCCAGGTCCATACGTCATACCACGCCCGAGATATGGGTGTGATCCACTTTCAAAAATGTTGGAAACACCCACTTTTTTACGTCAAAATGCATGTGTGTACGTCAGGAATAATTTAGGTAAAAAAAATGTGATTTCCAGCAATTATGAAAAATGCACTTAATAACCCCTAGGTGACCTCCGTGACCTTGACCCATATTTTGAATCTCCACTGAGTGTCGACTCATTTGGTGTTGATCCCAGGTTCAAACATCATACCACGTCTGAGATATGGTCATGACCCACTTTCAAAACTTTTGGCCACGCCCACTTTTTTAATCTAAAAAATGCATGTGTGTACCTCAGGAATGCTTTAGGGGGTCAAAAAATGTGATTTCCAGCAATTATGAAAAATGCACTCAATGATCCCTAAGTGACCTCTGTGACCTTGACCCATATTTTGAATCTCCATCGAGTGTCGACCCATTTGGGATTGGTCTCAGATCCATATGTTATACAATGCATGAGATATGGGCGTGACCCACTTTCAAAAATTTTGGCCACGCCCACTTTTTTAATGTAATAATGCATGTGTGTACGTCAGGAATGCTTTAGGGGGTAAAAAAAAATGTGATTTCCAGCAATTATGAAAAATACACTCAATGACTCCAAGGTGACACCCGTGACCTTGACCCCGATTTTGAATCTCCATCAAGTATTGACTCATTTGGTGTTGGTCCCAGGTACATTCATCATACCACGCCTGAGATATGGGCGTGACCCACTTTCAAAAATTTTGGCCACGCCCACTTTTTTTTACGTCAAAATGCATGTGTGTACGTCAGGAATACTTTAGGGTGTTAAAAAATGTGATTTCCAGCAATTATGAAAAATGCACTTAATGACCCCTAGGTGACCTCCGTGACCTTGACCCCCATTTTGAATCTCCATCGAGTGTCGACTCATTTGGGGTTGGTCCCACGTCCATTCATCATACCACACTGGAGATATGAGAGTGACCCACTTTTAAAAAATTTGGTCACGCCCACTTTTTTAATGTTAAAAATGCATGTGTGTATGCCAGGAATGCTTTGGGGGGGGGGGGACATGTGATTTCCAGCAATTATGAAAAATGCACTCAATGACCCCCCAGATGACCTCCGTGACCTTGACCCATGTTTTGAATCTCCACTGAGTGTCGACTCATTTGGTGTTGATCCCAGGTTCATAAAACATACCACGCCTGAGATATGGGCGTGACCCACTTTCGAAACATTTGGCCACGCCCACTTTTTTACTGTAAAAAATGCATGTGTGTATGTCAGAAATGCTTTAGGGGGTCAAAAAATGTGATTTCCAGCAATTATGAAAAATGCACTCAATGACCCCCTAAGTGACCTCCGTGACCTTGATCCATATTTTGAATCTCCATCGAGTATCGACTCATTTGGAGTTGGTTCCAGATCCATACGTCGTACCACACATGAGATATGGGCGTGACCCACTTTCAAAAATTTTGGCCACGCCCACTTTTTTAACGTAAAAATGCATGTGTGTACGTCAGGAATACTTTAGGGGGTCAAAAAATGTGATTTCCAGCAATTATGAAAAATGCACTCAATGACCCCAAGGAGACCCCCGTGACCTTGACCCATATTTTGAATCTCCATCGAGCGTCGACTCATTTGGTGTTGGTCCCAGGTCCATATGTCATACCACTCCTGAGATAAGGGCGTGACCCACTTTCAAAACACCCCTACAGACACCCCTGATACCCCAGGAATCTGAAAAAACATAGGTGGCCGAGAACTTGTGGCTATCTATCAGCATGCCAAAAATCAACGAGATAGGGCAATTCGTTTTCGAGTTATCTTGCGGATAAAAAAGTGATGAGAAGACAGAAGACAGGAGAAGAAGAAGAAGAAGTAGAAGAAGAAAAGAAGAAGAAAGAAAAAAGAAAAAAAAGAAGAAAAAAAGAAAAGAAAAAGAAACGTTGCAAAAACAATAGTCTGTGTGTTTCACACAGACTAATAATACGTGAAACTGAAACCGGGGGCGCGGTGGCTCAGTTGGTAGAGGTGGTAGAGGAGAGATCCTCGGTTCGAATCCCACCTGCGGCAACCGCGTTGTGTCCCTGGGCAAGACACTTCACCCCCATTGCCCACGTGAGGGCACGGTGACGCTGTGTACTAAGGCGTACTGCACGTCGATGGCGCACCTGTCTTCAACCAATGCTAACCCTGGAGTTGGTATGTTGGGGAGCTGAAAGTTGCTCGCCGTTGCTCGGTGGTTCTCTCCGGGTACTCCGGCTTCCTCCACCCGTAAAACTGTCACGGTCATGGTTAGCCATTGTGCAGAAATATGTGACCTTAAACACCAATAAATAAATAAATAAATAAATAACTGAAACCTTACTCCTAGGTACCAACAGGCGAAATATACGGAAGCCAATTGGGGCCAACATGTGTAGAGGGAGATCGTGCATTGCGAATCACAATGCACTTCGAATATTCATTGCAAATATTCGCAATGTGAATGCGAATATTCACAATGTGAATGCGAATATTCGCAATGTTAAATCCGAATATTCGCAATGCACTGCAAATATTTGCATTCAACATTGCGAATATTCGCATTTAACACTGGGAATATTCGCATTTAAAATTGCGATTATTCGCATTCATATTGCGAATAGTCGCACTCAACATTGCGAATATTTGCATTCAACCCATTGAGGCCAACATGTGTAGTGGGAGCATCGAATTCAACATTGCATATATTCGCAATGTTAAATGCGAATATACGCAATTTGAATGCGTGTATTTGCATTGCATTGCGAATATTTGCAATGCATTGCGAATATTGGCAATGCTCGACCCCCCCCCCACCCCCACCCCCCACCCCCCCCCCCCCCACCCCCGTTACACATGTTGGCCCCAATGGGCTTCCGTAAAAAAAAATCGCGATTAACACTGCCTGTTTCGGAGTAGGAAATCGCTAAGTACGAGATGAGAGGCAACACCGAGATATTCAGCAGATGCTTGTGTTTATGTGAATAGTCGAGGATCACTAACACTTACCAGCAACGAACAATGATTCTCCCATTGTCAATTATATATTGATGAAACGCCGAAAAAAGTTTGCTTTTAGCCTCATCGGAAGACTGGGAACACACCAATAAAAGAGTATTTTGTGATACGTTAACATGATTCAAATAGTTTGAAATTTGGTTTTAACTCTGGCAAAAAAATCATCAACTATAAATGGAGCAAACGAAACATTCATTTTAAGCCAAATGACATCCGTGTTGAATGGGGATCCTGGTGCTTCTTATGCACTTTCACATATTTTAAGACTTGTGTCCTGAGTGAAAACTCAAATCCATTTGTTTTTTTTAATTAAAAAAACACGCCTTCCACACACTGTCCAAACTCTTTACACACTGAAGCCAAAAAAAGCGAAACGTCAAGCCGCAAACTCATCCCATAATGCATCGAGAAATTTAACCAATCCACTCTTGTTTGACAGAGCTCAATGAGCTCTGTCAAACAAGACTGAATTAGTTACATTTTGGGAAAATGTGCGGCTTGAAATTTTGCTATTTAGGGTTAAGCAGTTGCAAATGTTACCGTCTCACGTCACAACGCGAAATATTTGAAATGACGTCGCCCGTTTCGTAATTGCTTCATCGATGGAGGGACTATCAAGCCGGACGAATCTTTGGTTATGGTTATTATATTTTTTCGACGTCAGTCAAAGCATCTGGAGTGAGTTATAACTGAAACGTCCATGCAATGGAGTTTCCACTTTGGCAAACAAATCATGCTTTGTTGCAAAGAACAGAGATAAACAAGCTAAGTGACCCGGATGTCCACTGATCAACACATTGCTTGTGACTCTTATCTGTTCTTATAACTTGAATT